>JAILYF010000338.1:0-38415 GCA_025491095.1 Brachionus asplanchnoidis | reverse complement strand
GATCGTCAAAGTGACTTGATTGTCAAAGTGACTTCTTGAACATGCTTGTGACATATGATCTTCCTTTTCACTTTTCATAGTCCTTACATCTAATCGTCATTTGTTCTTATTCGCCCTTTGATGATCGTTCAAGCGACTTCATGAATATATTGACTTGTTGATCGTCCTTTTACTTTTATGATAGAACTAATCACTTCTTGTTCGTCCTAGTTACTTCTTACGTCGTTGGGTTTATTTCGCCACTGTGACTTAATGTTCTAAGGTCTTGATCGTTCTTGTGACTTGATCTTTCCTGTGTCTGATCGTCTTCGGTCTTTCGTTCTTGTGACTTGATCATCATCATGAATTGATCGTTTTTTATTCTTGATCGTTTTTGTGCTTGATGTATTTGTAACTTGTTTGTCAAAGTGACTTGATTGTCAAAGTGACTTTTGAACATGCTTGTGACTTATGATCTTCCTTTTCACTTTTTAATAGTCCTTTATGCACCTTAATCGTCATTTGGTCTTATTCGCCCTTTTGATTGATGTCCAAAGCGATTCATGATATCTATGACTTGTTGATCGTCCTTTTACTTTATGATAGAACTAACTCTTGTTCGTCCTAGTTACTTCTAAACGTCGTTGGGTTTATATCGTCCCTGTGACTTAATCGTTCTAAGGTCGTTGATCGTTTTGTGACTTGATCTTCCTGTGTCTTGATCGTCTTCGGCTTCATTCGTTCTTGTGACTTGATCATCATCATGAATTGATCGTTTTTATTTCTTGATCGTTTTGTGACTTGATCGTATTGTGGACTTGTTTGTCAAGTGACTGATGTCAAAGTGACTTCTTGAACATGCTTGTGACTTATTGATCTCTTTTCACTTTTTAATAGTCTTTATTCCCTTAATCGTCATTTGTTCTTATTTCGCCCTTTTGATTGATCGTCAAGCGACTTCATGAATATCTATATGACTTGTTGATCGTCCTTTACTTTTATGATACAACTAATCATTCTTGTTCGTCTAGTTACTTCTTAAACGTCGTTGGGTTTATTTCGTCCCTGTGACTTAATCGTTCTAAGGTCTGCGTTATCGTCGTGACTTGATCTTTCCTGTGTCTTGATCGTCTTTCGGCTTCATTCGCTTGTGACTGATCATCATCATGAATTGATGTTTTTTTATTCTTGATCGTTTTTGTGACTGATGTATTTGTAACTGATGTCAAAGTGACTTGATTGTCAAAGTGACTTCTTGAACATGCTTGTGGACTTATTGATCTTCCTTTCACTTTTAATAGTCCTTTATTCCTTAATCGTCATTTGATCTTATCGCCCTTTTGATGATCGTCAAGCGACTTCATGAAATCTAAGACTTGTTGATCGTCCTTTTATTTTATGATAGACTAATCACTTCTTGTCGTCCTGTTACTTCTTAAACGTCGTTGGGTTTATTCGTCCCTGTGACTTAATCTTCTAAGGTCTGATCGTCTGTTGACTTGATCTTTCCTGTGTCTTGATCGTCTTTCGGCTTCATTCGTTCTTGTGACTTGATCATCATCATGAATTGATCGTTTTTTATTTCTTGATCGTTTTGTGACTGATCGTATTGTAACTTGTTGTCAAAGTGACTTGATGTCAAAGTGATTCTTGAACATGCTTGTGACTTATGATCTTCCTTTTCACTTTTTAATAGTCCTTTATATTCCTTAATCGTCATTTGTTATTCTTAGCCTTTTGATGATCGTTCAAGCGACTTCATGAATTCTATAGACTGTTGATCGTCCTTTTACTTTTATGATAGAACTAATCACTTCTTGTTCGTCCTAGTACTTCTTAAACGTCGTTGGGTTATTTCGTCCCTGTGACTTAATCGTTCGAAGGTCTTGATCGTCTTGTTGACTTGATCTTTCCTGTGTCTGATCGTCTTTCGGCTTCATTCGTTCTGTGACTGTCATCATCATGAATGATCGTTTTTTATTTCTTGATCGTTTTTGTGACTTGATCGTATTTGTGACTGTTGTCAAAGTGACTTGATTGTCAAGGTGACTTCTTGAACATGCTTGTGACATATTGATCTTCCTTTTCACTTTTTAATAGTCCTTACTCCTTAATCGTCTTTGTTCTTATTCGCCCTTTTGATGATCGTTCAAGCGACTTCATGAATATCTATGACTTGTTGATCGTCCTTTTATTTAGATAGAACTAATCACTCTTGTTCGTCTAGTTACTTCTTAAACGTCGTTTGGTTTATTTCGTCCCTGTGACTTAATCTTCTAAGGTCTTGATCGTCTTGTTGACTTGATCTTTCCTGTGTCTTGATCGTCTTTCGGCTTCTTTCGTTCTTGTGACTTGATCATCATCATGAATTGATCGTTTTTTATTTCTTGATCGTTTTTGTGACTTGATCGTATTTGTAACTTGATTGTCAAAGTGTGACTTCTTGAACATGCTTGTGACTTATTGATTTCTTTTCACTTTAATAGTCCTGATATTCCTTAATCGTCATTTGTTCTTATTGCCCTTGTTATGATCGTCAAGCGACTTCATGAATATCTAATGACTTGTTGATCGTTTTTACTTTTATGATAGAACTAATAACTTATTGTTCGTCCTAGTTACTTCTTAAACGTCGTTGGGCTTATATCGTCCCTGTGACTTAATCGTTCTAAGGTCTTGATGGTTTTGTTGACTTGATCTTTTCTGTGTCTTGATAGTCTTTTGGCTTCATTCGTTCTTGTGACTTGATCATTCTTATGAATTGATCGTTTTTTATTTCTTGATTGTTATTGTGACTTGATCGTATTTGTTACTTGATCGTCAAAGTGACTTGATTGTACAAGTGACTTCTTGAACATGCTTGTGACTTATTGATCTTCCTTTTCACTTCTTTATAGTCCTTGATACTCACTAATCGTCATTTGTTCTTATTCGCCCTTTTAATTGATCGTCCAAGCGACTTCATGAATATCTATATGACTTGTGATCGTCTTTTTACTTTATGATGAACTAATCACTTCTTATTCGTCTAGTTAATTCTTAAACGTCGTTGGGTTTATTTCGTCACTGTGACTTAATCGTGTTCTAAGGTCTTGATCGTCTTGTGACTCGATCTTTCCTGTGTTGATCGTCTTTCGGCTTCATTCGTTCTTGTGACTTGATCATCATCATGAATGATCTTTTTATTTCTTGATCGTTTTTGTGACTTGATCGTATATGTGATTGATCATCAAAGTGACTTGATTGTCATAGTGACTTCTTGAATATGTTGTGACTTATTGATTTTCTTTTCACTTTTTAATAGTCCTTTATACACCTTAATCGTCATTGTTCTTAATTGCCCTTTTGATTGATCGTCAAAGCGTTTCATGAATATCAATGACTTGTTGATCGTCCTTTACTTTCATGATAGTACTAATCACTTCTTGTTCGCCCTAGAATTCTAAACGTCGTTGGGTTATTTCGTCACTGTGACTTAATCGTTCTAAGGTCTTGATCATCTTGTGACTCGACTTTCTGTGTCTTGATCGTCTTTCGGCTTCATTCGTTCTTGTGACTTGATCATCATCATGAATTGATTTTTTATTTCTGATCGTTTTTGTGTCTTGATAGTATATGTGACTTGATCATCAAAGTGACTTGATTGTCATAGTGATTCTTGAATATGCTTGTGACTTATTGATTTCCTTTTCACTTTTAATAGTCCTTTATACACCTTAATCGTCATTTGTTCTTAATTGCCCTTTTGATTGATCGTCAAAGCGTTTTCATGAAATCTAAATGACTTGTTGATCGTCCTTTACTTTCATGATAGTACTAATCACTTCTTGTTCGCCTTGTTACTTCTTGAACGTCGTTGGGCTTGTATGTCCCTGTGATTAATCGTTCTAAGGTCTTGATCGTTTTGTGACTTGATCTTTTCTGTGTCTTGATCGTCTTTTGGCTTCATTCATTCTGTGACTGATCATCCTTAGAATGATAGTTTTGGTTTCTTGTTCGTATTTGTGACTTGATCGTATTTGTGACGTGATCGTCAAAGTGACTTGATGTCAAAGTGTGACTTCTTGAACATGCTTG
The DNA here is from genome assembly GCA_025491095.1 of Brachionus asplanchnoidis. Taxonomy (NCBI): domain Eukaryota; kingdom Metazoa; phylum Rotifera; class Eurotatoria; order Ploima; family Brachionidae; genus Brachionus; species Brachionus asplanchnoidis. The sequence goes on along the minus strand of JAILYF010000338.1, from coordinate 34,359 downwards.
GATTATTGATCTTCCTTTAACTTCTGATAGTCATTATACTCCATAATCGTCATTTGTTCTTATTCGCCCTTTAATGATCGTCCAAGCGACTTCATGAATACTATATGACTTGTTGATCGTCTTTTACTTTTATGATAGAAACTAAATCACTTCTGGTTCGTCTAGTTACTTCTTTAACGTCGTTGGGTTTATTCGTCACTGTGACTTAACCTCTAAGGTCTTGATCGTCTTGTTGACTTGATCTTTCCTGTGTCTTGATCGTCTTTCGGCTTAATTCGTTCTTGTGACTTGATCATTATCATGAATTGATCGTTTTTTATTTTTTGATCGTTTTTGTGACTTGATCGTATTTGTAACTTGTTTGTCAAAGTGACTTGATTGTGAAAGTGACTTCTTGAACATGTTTGTGACTTATTGATCTTCCTTTTAACTTCTTGATAGTCATTTATACTCCATAATCGTCATTTGTTCTTATTCGCCCTTTTGATTGATCGTCAAAGCGTTTTCATGAATATCTAAATGACTTGTTGATCGTCCTTTTACTTTCATGATAGTACTAATCATTCTTGATCGCCCTAGTTACTTCTTGAACGTCGTGGGCTTATATCGTCCCTGTGACTTAATCCTTCTAAGGTCTTGATCGTCTAGTTGACTGGATCTTTCCTGTGTCTTGATCGTCTTTCGGCTTCATTCGTTCTTGTGACTGATCTTCATCATGAATTGATCGTTTTGTGACTTGATCGTATTTTGTGACTTGTTCGTCAAAGTGACTGATGTCAAAGTGACTTCTTGAACATGCTTGTGACTTGATGATTCCTTTTCAATCTTGATAGTCCTTTATACTCCTAATGTCATTTGTTCTCATTCGCCTCTTGATAGATGGTCCAAGCGACTTCAGAATATCTAAATGACTTGTTGATCGTCCTTTTACTTTATGATAGAACTAATCACTTCTTGTTCGCCTAGTACTTCTTGAACGTCGTTGGGCTTGTATCGTCCTTTGACTTAATCGTTCTAAGTCTTGATCGTTTTGTTGACTTGATCTTTTCTGTGTCTTGATAGTCTTTTGGCTTCACGTTCTTGGTGACTTGATATCCTTATGAATGATCGTTTTTTATTTCTTGATCGTTTTTGTGACTTGATGTATTTGTGACTTGATCGTCAAAGTGACTTGATTGTCAAAGTGACTTCTGAACATGCTTGTGACTTATTGATCTTCCTTTCACTTTTAATAGCCTTTACATTCCTTAATCGTCATTTGTTCTTATTTGCCCTTTTGATGATCGTCAAAGCGACTTCATGTATATCTAAATGACTTGTTGATCGTCTTTACTTCATGATAGTACTAATCACTTCTGTTCGCCCTAGTTACTTTTGAACGTCGTTGGGCCTATATCGTCCCTGTGACTTAATCGTTCTAAGGTCTTGATCGTTTTGTTGACTTGATCTTTTCTGTGTCTTGATCGACTTTTGGCTTCATTCGTTTTTGTGACTTGATCATCATAGTGACTTGATTGTCATAGTGACTTCTTGAATATGCTTGTGACTTATTGATCTTCCTTTTCACTTCTTTATAGGCCTTGATACACCTTAATCGTCATTTGTTCTTATTTGCCCTTTTGATTGATCGTCAAAGCGACTTCATGTATATCTTGTTGATCGTCCTTTTATTTTCATGATAGTACATATCACTTCTTTTTTGACCTAGTTACTTCTTGAACGTCGTTGGGCTTATATCGTCCTGTGACTTAATCGTTCTAAGGTCTGATCGTTTTGTTGACTGTCTTTTCTGTATCTTGATCGTCTTTTGGCTTCATTCGTTCTTGTGGACTTGATCATCCTTATGAATTGATAGTTTTGGTTTCTTGATCGTATTTGTGACTTGATCGTATTTGTGATTGATCGTCAAAGTGACTGATTGTCAAAGTGACTTGTGAACATTCTTGGACTTATTGATCTTCCTTTTCACTTCTTGATAGTCTTATACTCCTTAATCGTTATTGTTCTTATTGCCCTTTTGATTGATCGTCAAAGCGTTTTCATGAATATCTAAAGGACTTGTTGATCGTCTTTTACTTTCTGATAGTACTAATCACTTCTTGATCGCCTAGTTACTTCTTGAACGTCGTGGGCTTATACGTCCCTGTGACTTAATCCTTCTAGGTCTTGATCGTCTTGTGACTTGATCTTTTCTGTGTCTTGATCGACTTTTGGCTCATTCGCATCGTGTGACTTGATCATCCTTATGAATTGATAGTTTTTGTGACTTGTCGTCAAGGTGACTTGATTGTCAAAGGACTCTGAGCATGCTTGTGACTTATTGATCTTCCTTTTCACTTCTTGATAGTCATTTATACTCCATAATCGTCATTTGTTCTTATTCGCCCTTTGATTGATCGTCAAAGCGTTTTCATGAATATCTAAATGACTGTTGATCGTCCTTTTACTTTCATGATAGTACTAATCACTTCTGTTCGCCCTAGTTACTCTTGAACGTCGTTGGGCCTGTTTCGCCCTGTGACTAAATCGTTCTAAGGTCTTGATCGTCTAATTGACTTGATCTTCCTGGTCTTGATCGTTTTTTGCTTCATCGTCTTGTGACTTGATCATCCTTATGAATTGATAGTTTGTTCTGGTTCGTATTGTGACTTGATCGTATTGTGACTTGATCGTCAAAGTGACTTGATTGTCAAAGTGACTTCTTGAACATCTTGTGGACTTATTGATCTTCCTTTTCACTTCTTGATAGTCCTTTATACTCCTTAATCGTTATTGTTCTTATTGCCCTTTTGATTGATCGTCAAAGCGTTTCATGAATATCTAAATGACTTGTTGATCTTTTACTTTCATGATAGTACATAATCACTTCTTGATCGCCATAGTTACTTCTTGAACGTCGTTGGCTTATATCGTCCCTGTGACTTAATCCTTCTAAGTCTTGATCGTCTTGTTGACTTGATCTTTTCTGTGTCTTGATCGACTTTTGGCTTCATTCGTTCTTGTGATTGATCATCCTTATGAATTGATAGTTTTGTGACTTGTTCGTCAAGGTGACTTGATTGTCAAAGTGACTTCTTGAGCATGCTGTGACTTATTGATCTTCCTTTTCACTTCTTGATAGTCATTTATCTCCATAATCGTCATTTGTTCTTATTCGCCCTTTTGATTGATCGTCAAAGCGTTTCATGAATATCTAAATGACTTGTTGATCGTCCTTTTACTTTCATGATAGTACTAATCACTTCTTGTTCGCCCTAGTTACTTCTTGAACGTCGTTGGGCCTGTTTCGTCCCTGTGACTAAATCGTTCTAAGGTCTTGATCGTCTAATTGACTTGATCTTTCCTGTGTCTTGATCGTCTTTTTGCTTCATTCGTTCTTGTGACTTGATCATCCTTATGAATTGATAGTTTTGGTTTCTTGTTCGTATTTGTGACTTGATCGTATTTGTGACTTGATCGTCAAAGTGACTTGATTGTCAAAGTGTGACTTCTTGAGCATGCTTGTGACTTATTGATCTTCCTTTTCACTTCTTTATGGTCATTTATACTCCATAATCGTCATTTGTTCTTATTCGCCCTTTTGATTGATCGTCAAAGCGTTTTCATGAATATCTAAATGACTTGTTGATCGTCCTTTTACTTTCATGATAGTACTAATCACTTCTTGATCGCCCTAGTTATTCTTGAACGTCGTTGGGCTTATAGTCCCTGTGACTTAATCCTTCTAAGGTCTTGATCGTCTAGTTGACTTGATCTTCCTGTGTCTTGATCGTCTTCGGTTCATTCGTTCTTGTGACTTGATCTTCATCATGAATTGATCGTTTTTTGTGACTTGATCGTATTGTGACTTGTTCGTCAAAGTGACTTGATTGTCAAAGTGACTTTTGAACATGCTTGTGACTTATTGATCTTCCTTTTCAATTCTTGATAGTCCTTTATACTCCTTAATTGTCATTTGTTCTCATTCGCCCTCTTGATAGATGGTCCAAGCGACTTCATGAATATCTAAATGACTTGTTGATCGTCCTTTACTTCATGATAGTACTAATCACTTCTTGATCGCCCTAGTTACTTCTTGAACGTCGTTGGGCTTATATCGTCCCTGTGACTTAATCCTTCTAAGGTCTTGATCGTCTTGTGACTTGATCTTTCCTGTGTCTTGATCGTCTTTCGGCTTCATTCGTTCTTGTGACTTGATCTTCATCATGAATTGATCGTTTTTGAGACTTGATCGTATTGTGACTTGATCGTATTTGTGACTTGATCGGCAAAGTGACTTGATTGTCATAGTGACTTCTTGAATATGCTTGTGACATATTGATCTTCCTTTCACTTTTAATTGTCCTTTACATTCCTTAATCGTCATTTGTTCTTATTTGCCCTTTTGATTGATCGTCAAAGCGACTTCATGTATATCTAAATGACTTGTTGATCGTCCTTTTACTTTCATGATAGTACTAATCACTTCTTGTTCGCCCTAGTTACTTCTTGAACGTCGTTGGGCCTATATCGTCCCTGTGACTTAATCGTTCTAAGGTCTTGATCGTTTTGTTGACTTGATCTTTTCTGTGTCTTGATCGACTTTTGGCTTCATTCGTTCTTGTGACTTGATCATCCTTATGAATTGATAGTTTTTGTGACTTGTTCGTCAAGGTGACTTGATTGTCAAAGTGACTTCTTGAGCATGCTTGTGACTTATTGATCTTCCTTTTCACTTCTTGATAGTCATTTATACTCCATAATCGTCATTTGTTCTTATTCGCCCTTTTGATTGATCGTCAAAGCGTTTTCATGAATATCTAAATGACTTGTTGATCGTCCTTTTACTTTCATGATAGTACTAATCACTTCTTGTTCGCCCTAGTTACTTTTTCAACGTCGTTGGGCCTGTTTCGTCCCTGTGACTAAATCGTTCTAAGGTCTTGATCGTCTTGTTGACTTGATCTTTCCTGTGTCTTGATCGTCTTTTGGCTTCATTCGTTCTTGTGACTTGATCATCCTTATGAATTGATAGTTTTGGTTTCTTGTTCGTATTTGTGACTTGATCGTATTTGTGACTTGATCGTCAAAGTGACTTGATTGTCAAAGTGACTTCTTGAACATGCTTGTGACTTATTGATCTTCCTTTTCACTTTTTAATAGTCCTTTACATTCCTTAATCGTCATTTGTTCTTATTTGCCCTTTTGATTGATCGTCAAAGCGTTTTCATGAATATCTAAATGACTTGTTGATCGTCCTTTTACTTTCATGATAGTACTAATCACTTCTTGTTCGTCCTAGTTACTTCTTGAACGTCGTTGGGCTTATATCGTCCCTGTGACTTAATCGTTCTAAGGTCTTGATCGTCTTGTTGACTTGATCTTTCCTGTGTCTTGATCGTCTTTTGGCTTCATTCGTTCTTGTGACTTGATCATCCTTATGAATTGATAGTTTTGGTTTCTTGTTCGTATTTGTGACTTGATCGTATTTGTGACTTGATCATCAAATTGACTTGATTGTCAAAGTGTGACTTCTTGAGCATGCTTGTGACTTATTGATCTTCCTTTTAACTTCTTGAATCTTATTTATACTCCATAATCGTCATTTGTTCTTATTCGCCCTTTTGATTGATCGTCAAAGCGTTTTCATGAATATCTAAATGACTTTTTGATCGTCCTTTTAATTTTATGATAGAACTAATCACTTCTTGTTCGCCCTAGTTACTTCTTGAACGTCGTTGGGCTTATATCGTCCCTGTGACTTAATCGTTCTAAGGTCTTGATCGTTTTGTTGACTTGATCTTTTCTGTGTCTTGATCCTTTTTTGGCTTCATTCGTTCTTGTGACTTGATCATCCTTATGAATTGATAGTTTTGGTTTCTTGTTCGTATTTGTGACTTGATCGTATCTGTGACTTGATCGTCAAAGTGACTTGATTGTCAAAGTGTGACTTCTTGAGCATGCTTGTGACTTATTGATCTTCCTTTTCACTTCTTGATGGTCATTTATACTCCATAATCGTCATTTGTTCTTATTCGCCTTTTTGATTGATCGTCAAAGCGTTTTCATGAATATCTAAATGACTTTTTGATCGTCCTTTTACTTTCATGATAGTACTAATCACTTCTTGTTCGCCTTAGTTACTTCTTGAACGTCGTTGGGCTTATATCGTCCCTGTGACTTAATCGTTCTAAGGTCTTGATCGTTTTGTTGACTTGATCTTTTCTGTGTCTTGATCGTCTTTTGGCTTCATTCGTTCTTGTGACTTGATCATCCTTATGAATTGATAGTTTTGGTTTCTTGTTCGTATTTGTGACTTGATCGTCAAAGATACTTGATTGTCAAAGTGTGACTTCTTGAGCATGCTTGTGACTTATTGATCTTCCTTTTCAATTCTTGATAGTCATTTATACTCCATAATCGTCATTTGTTCTTATCGCCCTTTTGATTGATCGTCAAAGCGTTTTCATGAATATCTAAATGACTTTTTGATCGTCCTTTTACTTTCATGATAGAACTAATCACTTCTTGTTCGCCCTGGTTACTTCTTGAACGTCGTTGGGCTTATATCGTCCCTGTTACTTAATCGTTCTAAGGTCTTGATCGTTTTGTTGACTTGATCTTTTCTGTGTCTTGATCGTCTTTTGGCTTCATTCGTTCTTGTGACTTGATCATCCTTATGAATTGATAGTTTTGGTTTCTTGTTCGTATTTGTGACTTGATCGCCCTTTTGATTGATCGTCAAAGCGTTTTCATGAATATCTAAATGACTTTTTGATCGTCCTTTTACTTTCATGATAGTACTAATCACTTCTTGTTCGCCTTAGTTACTTCTTGAACGTCGTTGGGCTTATATCGTCCCTGTGACTTAATCGTTCTAAGGTCTTGATCGTTTTGTTGACTTGATCTTTTCTGTGTCTTGATCGTCTTTTGGCTTCATTCGTTCTTGTGACTTGATCATCCTTATGAATTGATAGTTTTGGTTTCTTGTTCGTATTTGTGACTTGATCGTCAAAGATACTTGATTGTCAAAGTGTGACTTCTTGAGCATGCTTGTGACTTATTGATCTTCCTTTTCAATTCTTGATAGTCATTTATACTCCATAATCGTCATTTGTTCTTATTCGCCCTTTTGATTGATCGTCAAAGCGTTTTCATGAATATCTAAATGACTTTTTAATCGTCCTTTTACTTTTATGATAGAACTAATCACTTCTTGTTCTCCCTAGTTACTTCTTGAACGTCGTTGGGCTTATATCGTCCCTGTTACTTAATCGTTCTAAGGTCTTGATCGTTTTGTTGACTTGATCTTTTCTGTGTCTTGATCGTCTTTTGGCTTCATTCGTTCTTGTGACTTGATCATTCTTATGAATTGATAGTTTTGGTTTCTTGTTCGTATTTGTGACTTGATCGTATTTGTGACTTGATCGTCAAAGTGACTTGATTGTCAAAGTGTGACTTCTTGAGCATGCTTGTGACTTATTGATCTTCCTTTTCACTTCTTGATAGTCAATTATACTCCATAATCGTGATTTGTTCTTATTCGCCCTTTTGATTGATCGTCAAAGCGTTTTCATGAATATCTAAATGACTTGTTGATCGTCCTTTTAATTTTATGATAGAACAAATCACTTCTTGTTCGCCCTAGTTACTTTTTCAACGTCGTTGGGCTTATATCGTCCCTGTTACTTAATCGTTCTAAGGTCTTGATCGTTTTGTTGACTTGATCTTTTCTGTGTCTTGATCGTCTTTCGGCTTCATTCGTTCTTGTGACTTGATCATCCTTATGAATTGATAGTTTTGGTTTCTTGTTCGTATTTGTGACTTGATCGTATTTGTGACTTGATCATCAAATTGACTTGATTGTCAAAGTGTGACTTCTTGAGCATGCTTGTGACTTATTGATCTTCCTTTTCACTTCTTGATAGTCATTTATACTCCATAATCGTCATTTGTTCTTATTCGCCCTTTTGATTGATCGTCAAAGCGTTTTCATGAATATCTAAATGACTTTTTAATCGTCCTTTTACTTTTATGATAGAACTAATCACTTCTTGTTCGCCCTAGTTACTTCTTGAACGTCGTTGGGCTTGTATCGTCCCTGTGACTTAATCGTTCTAAGGTCTTGATCGTTTTGTTGACTTGATCTTATCTGTGTCTTGATCGTCTTTCGGCTTCATTCGTTCTTGTGACTTGATCATCATCAGAATGATCTTTTTTTATTTCTTGATCGTTTTGTGACTTGATCGTATTTGTGACTTGATCGTCAAAGTGACTTGATTGTCATAGTGACTTCTTGAATATGCTTGTGACTTATTGATCTTCCTTTTCACTTCTTGATAGTCCTTTATACTCCTTAATCGTCATTTGTTCTTATTTGCCCTTTTGATTGATCGTCAAAGCGACTTCATGTATATCTAAATGACTTGTTGATCGTCCTTTTACTTTCATGATAGAACAAATCACTTCTTGTTCGCCCTAGTTACTTTTTCAACGTCGTTGGGCCTGTATCGTCCCTGTGACTAAATCGTTCTAGGGTCTTGATCGTTTTGTTGACTTGATCTTATCTGTGTCTTGATCGTCTTTCGGCTTCATTCGTTCTTGTGACTTGATCATCATCATGAAATGATCTTTTTTTATTTCTTGATCGTTTTTGTGACTTGATCGTATTTGTGACTTGATCGTCAAAGTGACTTGATTGTCATAGTGACTTCTTGAATATGCTTGTGACTTATTGATCTTCCTTTTCACTTCTTGATAGTCCTTTATACTCCTTAATCGTCATTTGTTCTTATTTGCCCTTTTGATTGATCGTCAAAGCGACTTCATGTATATCTAAATGACTTGTTGATCGTCCTTTTACTTTCATGATAGTACTAATCACTTCTTGTTCGCCCTTGTTACTTCTTGAACGTCGTTGGGCTTATATCGTCTCTGTGACTTAATCGTTCTAAGGTCTTGATCGTTTTGTTGACTTGATCTTTTCTGTGTCTTGATCGTCTTCGGCTTCATTCGTTCTAGTGACTTGATCATCATCATGAATTGATCTTTTTTTATTTCTTGATCGTTTTTGTGACTTGATCGTATTTGTGACTTGATCGTCAAAGTGACTTGATTGTCATAGTGACTTCTTGAATATGCTTGTGACTTATTGATCTTCCTTTTCACTTCTTGATAGTCATTTATACTCCATAATCGTCATTTGTTCTTATTCGCCCTTTTGATTGATCGTCAAAGCGTTTTCATGAATATCTAAATGACTTTTTGATCGTCCTTTTACTTTCATGATAGAACTAATCACTTCTTGTTCGCCCTGGTTACTTCTTGAACGTCGTTGGGCTTATATCGTCCCTGTTACTTAATCGTTCTAAGGTCTTGATCGTTTTGTTGACTTGATCTTTTCTGTGTCTTGATCGTCTTTCGGCTTCATTCGTTCTTGTGACTTGATCATCCTTATGAATTGATAGTTTTGGTTTCTTGTTCGTATTTGTGACTCGATCGTATTTGTGACTTGATCATCAAATTGACTTGATTGTCAAAGTGTGACTTCTTGAGCATGCTTGTGACTTATTGATCTTCCTTTTCACTTCTTGATAGTCATTTATACTCCATAATCGTCATTTGTTCTTATTAGCCCTTTTGATTGATCGTCAAAGCGTTTTCATGAATATCTAAATGACTTGTTGATCGTCCTTTTACTTTTATGATAGAACTAATCACTTCTTGTTCGCCCTAGTTACTTCTTGAACGTCGTTGGGCTTGTATCGTCCCTGTGACTAAATCGTTCTAGGGTCTTGATCGTTTTGTTGACTTGATCTTTTCTGTGTCTTGATCGTCTTTGGGCTTCATTCGTTCTAGTGACTTGATCATCATCATGAATTGATCTTTTTTTATTTCTTGATCGTTTTTGTGACTTGATCGTATTTGTGACTTGATCGTCAAAGTGACTTGATTGTCATAGTGACTTCTTGAAAATACTTGTGACTTATTGATCTTCCTTTTCACTTCTTGATAGTCCTTTATACTCCTTAATCGTCATTTGTTCTTATTTGCCCTTTTGATTGATCGTCTAAGCGACTTCATGTATATCTAAATGACTTGTTGATCGTCCTTTTAATTTCATGATAGTACTAATCACTTCTTGTTCGCCCTAGTTACTTCTTGAACGTCGTTGGGCTTATATCGTCTCTGTGACTTAATCGTTCAAAGGTCTTGATCGTTTTGTTGACTTGATCTTTTCTGTGTCTTGATCGTCTTTCGGCTTCATTCGTTCTAGTGACTTGATCATCATCATGAATTGATCTTTTTTTATTTCTTGATCGTTTTTGTGACTTGATCGTATTTGTGACTTGATCGTCAAAGTGACTTGATTGTCATAGTGACTTCTTGAATATGCTTGTGACTTATTGATCTTCCTTCACTTCTTGATAGTCATTTATACTCCATAATCGTCATTTGTTCTTATTCGCCCTTTTGATTGATCGTCAAAGCGTTTTCATGAATATCTAAATGACTTTTTGATCGTCCTTTTACTTTTATGATAGAACTAATCACTTCTTGTTCGCCCTGGTTACTTCTTGAACGTCGTTGGGCTTATATCGTCCCTGTTACTTAATCGTTCTAAGGTCTTGATCGTTTTGTTGACTTGATCTTTTCTGTGACTTGATCGTCAAAGTGACTTGATTGTCATAGTGACTTCTTGAATATGCTTGTGACTTATTGATCTTCCTTTTCACTTCTTGATAGTCCTTTATACTCCTTTATCGTCATTTGTTCTTATTCGCCCTTTTGATTGATCGTCAAAGCGTTTTCATGTATATCTAAATGACTTCTTGATCTTCCTTTTACATTCATGAAAGCACTAATCACTTCTTGTTCGCCCTAGTTACTTCTTGAACGTTGTTTGGCTTTTATCGTCCCTGTTACTTAATCGTTCTAAGGTCTTGATCGTTTTGTTGACTTGATCTTTCCTGTGTCTTGATCGTCTTTTGGCTTCATTTGTCTTGTGACCTGATAATCCTCATGAATTAATCGTTTTGGTTTCTTGATCGTTTTGTTATCTTGATCGTATTTGTGACTTGATCGTATTTGTGACTTGATCGTCAAAGTGACTTGATTGTCAAAGTGACTTCTTGAGCATGCTTGTGACTTATTGATCTTCCTTTTTACTTCTTGATAGTCATTTATACTCCATAATCGTCATTTGTTCTTATTCGCCCTTTTGATTGATCGTCAAAGCGTTTTCATGAATATCTAAATTACTTGTTGATCGTCCTTTTACTTTTATGATAGAACTAATCACTTCTTGTTCGCCCTAGTTACTTCTTGAACGTCGTTGGGCTTGTATCGTCCCTGTGACTAAATCGTTCTAGGGTCTTGATCGTTTTGTTGACTTGATCTTTTCTGTGTCTTGATCGTCTTTCGGATTCATTCGTTCTTGTGACTTGATCATCATCATGAATTGATCGTTATTTATTTCTTGATCGTTTTTGTGACTTGATCGTAATTGTGACTTGATCATCAAATTGACTTGATTGTCAAAGTGTGACTTCTTGAGCATGCTTGTGACTTATTGATCTTCCTTTTCACTTCTTGATAGTCATTTATACTCCATAATCGTCATTTGTACTTATTCGCCCTTTTGATTGATCGTCAAAGCGATTTCATGAATATCTAAATGACTTGTTGATCGTCCTTTTACTTTCATGATAGTACTAATCACTTCTTTTTCGACCTAGTTACTTCTTGAAAGTCGTTGGGCTTATATCGTCCCTGTGACTTAATCGTTCTAAGGTCTTGATCGTCTTGTTGACTTGATCTTTCCTGTGTCTTGATCGTCTTTCGGCTTCATTCGTTCTTGTGACTTGATCTTCATCATGAATTGATCGTTTTTGTGACTTGATCGTCAAAGTGACTTGATTGTCAAAGTGACTTGATTGTCATAGTGACTTCTTGAACATGCTTGTGACTTATTGATCTTCCTTTTCACTTCTTGATAGTCATTTATACTCCATAATCGTCATTTGTTCTTATTCGCCCTTTTGATTGATCGTCAAAGCGTTTTCATGAATATCTAAATGACTTGTTGATCGTCCTTTTACTTTCATGATAATACTAATCACTTCTTGTTCGCCCTAGTTACTTCTTGAACGTCGTTGGGCTTATATCGTCCCTGTGACTTAATCGTTCTAAGGTCTTGATCGTCTTGTTGACTTGATCTTTCCTGTGTCTTGATCGTCTTTTGGCTTCATTCGTTCTTGTGACTTGATCATCCTTATGAATTGATAGTTTTGGTTTCTTGTTCGTATTTGTGACTTGATCGTATTTGTGACTTGATCGTCAAAGTGACTTGATTGTCAAAGTGTGACTTCTTTAGTATGCTTGTGACTTATTGATCTTCCTTTTCACTTCTTGATAGTCATTTATACTCCATAATCGTCATTTGTTCTTATTCGCCCTTTTGATTGATCGTCAAAGCGTTTCATGAATATCTAAATTACTTGTTGATCGTCCTTTTACTTTTATGATAGAACTAATCACTTCTTGTTCGCCCTAGTTACTTCTTGAACGTCGTTGGGCTTGTATCGTCCCTGTGACTAAATCGTTCTAGGGTCTTGATCGTTTTGTTGACTTGATCTTTTCTGTGTCTTGATCGTCTTTCGGATTCATTCGTTCTTGTGACTTGATCATCATCATGAATTGATCGTTATTTATTTCTTGATCGTTTTTGTGACTTGATCGTAATTGTGACTTGATCATCAAATTGACTTGATTGTCAAAGTGTGACTTCTTGAGCATGCTTGTGACTTATTGATCTTCCTTTTCACTTCTTGATAGTCATTTATACTCCATAATCGTCATTTGTTCTTATTCGCCCTTTTGATTGATCGTCAAAGCGTTTTCATGAATATCTAAATGACTTGTTGATCGTCCTTTTACTTTCATGATAGTACTAATCACTTCTTGTTCGCCCTAGTTACTTCTTGAACGTCGTTGGGCTTATATCGTCCCTGTGACTAAATCGTTCTTAGGTCTTGATCGTCTTGTTGACTTGATCTTTCCTGTGTCTTGATCGTCTTTCGGCTTCATTCGTTCTTGTGACTTGATCTTCATCATGAATTGATCGTTTTCTATTTCTTGATCGTTTTTGTCACTTGATCGTATTTGTGACTTTATCGTCAAAGTGACTTGATTGTCAAAGTGTGACTTCTTGAGCATGCTTGTGACTTATTGATCTTACTTTTCACTTCTTGATAGTCCTTTATACTCCTTAATCGTCATTTGTTCTTATTTGCCCTTTTGATTGATCGGTCAAGCGACTTCATGTATATCTAAATGACTTGTTGATCGTCCTTTTATTTTCATGATAGTACTAATCACTTCATTTTCGACCTAGTTACTTCTTGAACGTCGTTGGGCTTAGATAGTCCCTGAGACTTAATGGTTCTAAGTTTGATCCTCTTGTTGACTTGATCTTTCCTGTGTCTTGATCGTCTTTTGGCTTCATTCGTTCTTGTGACTTGATCATCCTCGTGAATTGATCGTTTTGGTTTCTTGATCGTTTTTGTGACTTGATCGTCAAAGTGACTTGATTGTCAAAGTGACTTTTTGAACATGCTTGTGACTTATTTATCTTCCTTTTCACTTCTTGATAGTCCTTTATACTCCTTAATCGTCATTTGTTCTTATTCGCCCTTTTGATTGATCGTCAAAGCGATTTCATGAATATCTAAATGACTTGTTGATCGTCCTTTTACTTTCATGATAGTACTAATCACTTCTTTTTCGACGTAGTTACTTCTTGAACGTCGTTGGGTTTATTTCGTCACTGTGACTTAATCGTTCTAAGGTCTAGATCGTCTTGTTGACTTGATCTTTCCTGTGTCTTGATCGTCTTTTGGCTTCATTCGTTCTTGTGACTTGATCATCCTCATGAATTGATCGTTTTGTTTTCATGATCGTTTTGGTTTCTTGATCATATTTGTGACTTGATCGTCAAAGTGACTTGATTGTCAAAGTGACTTCTTGAACATGCTAGTGACTTATTGATCTTCCTATTACTTCTTGATAGTCCTTTATACTCCTTAATCGTCATTTGTTCTTATTCGCCCTTTTGATTGATCGTCCAAGCGACTTCATGAATATCTATATTACATGTTGATCGTCCTTTTACTTTTATGATGGAACTATTCAATTTTTGCTCGTCCTAGTTACTTCTTGAACGTCGTTGGGCTTAGATAGTCCCTGAGACTTAATCGTTCTAAGGTCTTGATCGTCTTGTTGACTTGATCTTTCCTGTGTCTTGATCGTCTTTTGGCTTCATTCGTTCTTGTGACTTGATCATCCTCATGAATTGATCGTTTTTGTTTTCATGATCGTTTTGGTTTCTTGATCATATTTGTGACTTGATCGTCAAAGTGACTTGATTGTCAAAGTGACTTCTTGAACATGCTAGTGACTTATTGATCTTCCTATTTACTTCTTGATAGTCCTTTATACTCCTTAATCGTCATTTGTTCTTATTCGCCCTTTTGATTGATCGTCAAAGCGATTTCATGAATATCTAAATGACTTGTTGATCGTCCTTTTACTTTCATGATAGTACTAATCACTTCTTGTTCGCCCTAGTTACTTCTTGAACGTTGTTTGGCTTTTATCGTCCCTGTGACTTAATCGTTCAAAGGTCTTGATCGTCTTGTTGACTTGATCTTTCCTGTGTCTTGATCGTCTTTTGGCTTCATTCGTTCTTGTGACTTGATCATCCTCGTGAATTGATCGTTTTGGTTTCTTGATCGTTTTGGTTTCTTGATCGTATTTATGACTTGAACGTCAAAGCGACTTGATTGTCAAAGTGACTTCTTGAACATGCTAGTGACTTATTGATCTTCCTATTTACTTCTTGATAGTCCTTTATACTCCTTAATCGTCATTTGTTCTTATTGGCCCTTTTGATTGATCGTCCAAGCGACTTCATGAATATCTATATTACATGTTGATCGTCCTTTTACTTTTATGATGGAACTATTCAATTTTTGCTCGTCCTAGTTACTTCTTAAACGTCGTTGGGTTTATTTCGTCACTGTGACTTAATCGTTCTAAGGTCTAGATCGTCTTGTTGACTTGATCTTTCCTGTGTCTTGATCCTCTTTTGGCTTCATTCGTTCTTGTGACTTGATCATCCTCATGAATTGATCGTTTTGTTTTCATGATCGTTTTGGTTTCTTGATCAAATCTGTGACTTGATCGTCAAAGTGACTTGATTATAAAATTGACTTCTTGAATATGCTTGTGACTTATTGATATTCCTTTTCACTTCTTGATAGTCCTTTATACTCCTTAATCGTCATGTGTACTTATTCGCCCTTTTGATTGAACGTCAAAGCGATTTCATGAATATCTAAATGACTTGTTGATCGTCCTTTTACTTTCATGATAGTACTAATCACTTCTTTTTCGACCTAGTTACTTCTTGAACGTCGTTGGGCTTATATCGTCCCTGTGACTCAATCGTTCTTAGTGCTTGATCGTCTTGTTGACTTGATCTTTCCTGTGTCTTGATCATCTTTTGGCTTCATTCGTGCTTGTGACTTGATCATCATCATGAATTGATCGTTTTCTATTTCTTGATCGTTTTTGTGACTTAATCGTATTTGTGACTTGATCGTATATGTGACTTGATCGTCAAAGTGACTTGATTGTCAAAGTGACTTCTTGAACATGCTTGTGACTTATTGATCTTTCTATTCACTTCTTGATAGTCCTTTATACTCCTTAATCGTCATTTGTTCTTATTCGCCCTTTTGATTGATCGTCAAAGCGACATCATGAATATCTAAATGACTTGTTGATCGTCCTTTTACTTTCATGATAGTACTAATCACTTCTTTTTCGACGTAGTTACTTCTTGAACGTCGTTGGGCTTATATCGTCCCTGTGACTTAATCGTTCTAAGGTCTTGATCGTCTTGTTGACTTGATCTTTCCTGTGTCTTGATCATCTTTTGGCTTCATTCGTTCTTGTGACTTGATCATCCTCATTAATTGATCGTTTTGTTTCCATGATCGTTTTGGTTTCTTGATAGTATTTGTGACTTGATCGTCAAAGTGACTTGATTATAAAATTGACTTCTTGAACATGCTTGTGACTTATTGATCTTCCTATTCACTTCTTGATAGTCCTTTATACTCCTTAATCGTCATTTGTTCTTATTCGCCCTTTTAATTGATCGTCCAAGCGACTTCATGAATATCTATATGACTTGTTGATCGTCCTTTTACTTTTATGATGGAACTATTCACTTCTTGCTCGTCCTAGTTACTTCTTAAACGTCGTTGGGTTTATTTCGTCACTGTGACTTAATCGTTCTAAGGTCTTGATCGTCTTGTTGACCTAATCTTTCCTGTGTCTTGATCGTCTTTTGGCTTCATTCGTTCTTGTGACTTGATCATCCTCATGAATTGATCGTTTTGTTTTCATGATCGTTTTGGTTTCTTGATCATATTTGTGACTTGATCGTCAAAGTGACTTGATTGTCAAAGTGACTTCTTGAACATGCTAGTGACTTATTGATCTTCCTATTTACTTCTTGATAGTCCTTTATACTCCTTAATCGTCATTTGTTCTTATTCGCCCTTTTGATTGATCGTCAAAGCGATTTCATGAATATCTAAATGACTTGTTGATCGTCCTTTTACTTTCATGATAGTACTAATCACTTCTTTTTCGACGTAGTTACTTCTTGAACGTCGTTGGGTTTATTTCGTCACTGTGACTTAATCGTTCTAAGGTCTAGATCGTCTTGTTGACTTGATCTTTCCTGTGTCTTGATCGTCTTTTGGCTTCATTCGTTCTTGTGACTTGATCATCCTCATGAATTGATCGTTTTGTTTTCATGATCGTTTTGGTTTCTTGATCAAATTTGTGACTTGATCGTCAAAGTGACTTGATTATAAAATTGACTTCTTGAACATGCTTGTGACTTATTGATCTTCCTATTCACTTCTTGATAGTTCTTTATACTCCTTAATCGTCATTTGTTCTTATTTGCCCTTTTGATTGATCGGTCAAGCGACTTCATGTATATCTAAATGACTTGTTGATCGTCCTTTTATTTTCATGATAGTACTAATCACTTCTTTTTCGACCTAGTTACTTCTTGAACGTCGTTGGGCTTATATCGTCCCTGTGACTTAATCGTTGTAAGGTCTTGATCGTCTTGTTTACTTGATCTTTCCTGTGTCTTGATCGTCTTTTGGCTTCATTCGCTCTTGTGACTTGATCATCATCATGAATTGATCGTTTTCTATTTCTTGATCGTTTTTGTCACTTGATCGTATTTGTGACTTTATCGTCAAAGTGACTTGATTGTCATAGTGACTTCTTGAATATGCTTGTGACTTATTGATCTTCCTTTTCACTTCTTGATAGTCCTTTATACTCCTTAATCGTCATTTGTTCTTATTCGCCCTTTTGATTGATCGTCAAAGCGACTTCATGAATATCTAAATGACTTGTTGATCGTCCTTTTACTTTCATGATAGTACTAATCACTTCTTTTTCGACGTAGTTACTTCTTGAACGTCGTTGGGCTTATATCGTCCCTGTGACTTAATCGTTCTAAGGTCTTGATCGTCTTGTTGACTTGATCTTTCCTGTGTCTTGATCATCTTTTGGCTTCATTCGTTCTTGTGACTTGATCATCCTCATTAATTGATCGTTTTGTTTCCATGATCGTTTTGGTTTCTTGATAGTATTTGTGACTTGATCGTCAAAGTGACTTGATTGTCATAGTGACTTCTTGAATATGCTTGTGACTTATTGATCTTCCTTTTCACTTCTTGATAGTCCTTTATACTCCTTAATCGTCATTTGTTCTTATTTGCCCTTTTGATTGATCGGTCAAGCGACTTCATGTATATCTAAATGACTTGTTGATCGTCCTTTTATTTTCATGATAGTACTAATCGCTTCCTTTTCGACCTAGTTACTTCTTGAACGTCGTTGGGCTTATATCGTCCCTGAGACTTAATCTTTCTAAGGTCTTGATCGTCTTGTTGACTTGATATTTCCTGTGCCTTGTTCGTCTTTTGCTTCATTCGTTCTTGTGACTTGATCATCCTCATGAATTGATCGTTTTGGTTTCATGATCGTTTTGGTTTCTTGATCGTATTTGTGACTTGATCGTCAAAGTGACTTGATTGTCAAAGTGACTTCTTGAACATGCTTGTGACTTATTGATCTTCCTTTTCACTTTTTAATTGTCCTTTCAATTCCTTAGTCGTCATTTGTTCTTATTCGCCCTTTTGATTGATCGTCAAAGCGACTTCATGAATATCTAAATGACTTGTCGATCGTCCTTTTACTTTCATGATAGTACTAATCACTTCTTTTTCGACCTAATTACTTCTTGAACGTCGTTGGGCTTATATCGTGCCTGTGACTTAATCGTTCTAAGGTCTTGATCGTCTTGTTGACTTGATCTTTCCTGTGTCTTGATCATCTTTTGGCTTCATTCGTTCTTGTGACTTGATCATCCTCATGAATTGATCGTTTTGTTTTCATGATCGTTTTGGTTTCTTGATCAAATTTGTGACTTGATCGTCAAAGTGACTTGATTATAAAATTGACTTCTTGAACATGCTTGTGACTTATTGATCTTCCTATTCACTTCTTGATAGTTCTTTATACTCCTTAATCGTCATTTGTTCTTATTTGCCCTTTTGATTGATCGGTCAAGCGACTTCATGTATATCTAAATGACTTGTTGATCGTCCTTTTATTTTCATGATAGTACTAATCGCTTCCTTTTCGACCTAGTTACTTCTTGAACGTCGTTGGGCTTATATCGTCCCTGAGACTTAATCTTTCTAAGGTCTTGATCGTCTTGTTGACTTGATATTTCCTGTGCCTTGTTCGTCTTTTGGCTTCATTCGTTCTTGTGACTTGATCATCCTCATGAATTGATCGTTTTGGTTTCATGATCGTTTTGGTTTCTTGATCGTATTTGTGACTTGATCGTCAAAGTGACTTGATTGTCAAAGTGACTTCTTGAACATGCTTGTGACTTATTGATCTTCCTTTTCACTTTTTAATTGTCCTTTCAATTCCTTAGTCGTCATTTGTTCTTATTCGCCCTTTTGATTGATCGTCAAAGCGACTTCATGAATATCTAAATGACTTGTCGATCGTCCTTTTACTTTCATGATAGTACTAATCACTTCTTTTTCGACCTAATTACTTCTTGAACGTCGTTGGGCTTATATCGTGCCTGTGACTTAATCGTTCTAAGGTCTTGATCGTCTTGTTGACTTGATCTTTCCTGTGTCTTGATCATCTTTTGGCTTCATTCGTTCTTGTGACTTGATCATCCTCATGAATTGATCGTTTTGTTTTCATGATCGTTTTGGTTTCTTGATCAAATTTGTGACTTGATCGTCAAAGTGACTTGATTATAAAATTGACTTCTTGAATATGCTTGTGACTTATTGATCTTCCTTTTCACTTCTTGATAGTCCTTTATACTCCTTAATCGTCATTTGTTCTTATTTGCCCTTTTGATTGATCGGTCAAGCGACTTCATGTATATCTAAATGACTTGTTGATCGTCCTTTTATTTTCATGATAGTACTAATCGCTTCCTTTTCGACCTAGTTACTTCTTGAACGTCGTTGGGCTTATATCGTCCCTGAGACTTAATCTTTCTAAGGTCTTGATCGTCTTGTTGACTTGATATTTCCTGTGCCTTGTTCGTCTTTTGGCTTCATTCGTTCTTGTGACTTGATCATCCTCATGAATTGATCGTTTTGTTTTCATGATCGTTTTGGTTTCTTGATCATATTTGTGACTTGATCGTCAAAGTGACTTGATTGTCAAAGTGACTTCTTGAACATGCTAGTGACTTATTGATCTTCCTATTTACTTCTTGATAGTCCTTTATACTCCTTAATCGTCATTTGTTCTTATTCGCCCTTTTGATTGATCGTCAAAGCGATTTCATGAATATCTAAATGACTTGTTGATCGTCCTTTTACTTTCATGATAGTACTAATCACTTCTTTTTCGACGTAGTTACTTCTTGAACGTCGTTGGGTTTATTTCGTCACTGTGACTTAATCGTTCTAAGGTCTAGATCGTCTTGTTGACTTGATCTTTCCTGTGTCTTGATCGTCTTTTGGCTTCATTCGTTCTTGTGACTTGATCATCCTCATGAATTGATCGTTTTGTTTTCATGATCGTTTTGGTTTCTTGATCAAATTTGTGACTTGATCGTCAAAGTGACTTGATTATAAAATTGACTTCTTGAACATGCTTGTGACTTATTGATCTTCCTATTCACTTCCTGATAGTTCTTTATACTCCTTAATCGTCATTTGTTCTTATTTGCCCTTTTGATTGATCGGTCAAGCGACTTCATGTATATCTAAATGACTTGTTGATCGTCCTTTTATTTTCATGATAGTACTAATCACTTCTTTTTCGACGTAGTTACTTCTTGAACGTCGTTGGGTTTATTTCGTCACTGTGACTTAATCGTTGTAAGGTCTTGATCGTCTTGTTTACTTGATCTTTCCTGTGTCTTGATCGTCTTTTGGCTTCATTCGCTCTTGTGACTTGATCATCATCATGAATTGATCGTTTTCTATTTCTTGATCGTTTTTGTCACTTGAACGTATTTGTGACTTTATCGTCAAAGTGACTTGATTGTCATAGTGACTTCTTGAATATGCTTGTGACTTATTGATCTTTCTATTCACTTCTTGATAGTCCTTTATACTCCTTAATCGTCATTTGTTCTTATTCGCCCTTTTGATTGATCGTCAAAGCGACTTCATGAATATCTAAATGACTTGTTGATCGTCCTTTTACTTTCATGATAGTACTAATCACTTCTTTTTCGACGTAGTTACTTCTTGAACGTCGTTGGGCTTATATCGTCCCTGTGACTTAATCGTTCTAAGGTCTTGATCGTCTTGTTGACTTGATCTTTCCTGTGTCTTGATCATCTTTTGGCTTCATTCGTTCTTGTGACTTGATCATCATCATGAATTGATCGTTTTCTATTTCTTGATCGTTTTTGTCACTTGATCGTATTTGTGACTTTATCGTCAAAGTGACTTGATTGTCATAGTGACTTCTTGAATATGCTTGTGACTTATTGATCTTCCTTTTCACTTCTTGATAGTCCTTTATACTCCTTAATCGTCATTTGTTCTTATTTGCCCTTTTGATTGATCGGTCAAGCGACTTCATGTATATCTAAATGACTTGTTGATCGTCCTTTTACTTTCATGATAGTACTAATCAATTCTTTTTCGACGTAGTTACTTCTTGAACGTCGTTGGGCTTATATCGTCCCTGTGACTTAATCGTTCTAAGGTCTTGATCGTCTTGTTGAATTGATCTTTCCTGTGTCTTGATCGTCTTTCGGCTTCATTCGTTCTTGTGAATTGATCATCATCATAAATAGATCGTTTTTTATTTCTTGATCGTTTTGGTTTCTTGAAAGTATTTGTGACTTGATCGTCAAAGTGACTTGATTATAAAATTGACTTCTTGAACATGCTTGTGACTTATTGATCTTCCTATTCACTTCTTGATAGTCCTTTATACTCCTTAATCGTCATTTGTTCTTATTCGCCCTTTTAATTGATCGTCCAAGCGACTTCATGAATATCTATATGACTTGTTGATCGTCCTTTTACTTTTATGATGGAACTATTCACTTCTTGCTCGCCCTTGTTACTTCTTGAACGTCGTTGGGTTTATTTCGTCCCTGTGACTTAATTGTTTTAAGGTCTTGATCGTCTTGTTGAATTGATCTTTCCTGTGTCTTGATCGTCTTTCGGCTTCATTCGTTCTTGTGACTTGATCATCATCATAAATAGATCGTTTTTTATTTCTTGATCGTTTTGGTTTCTTGAAAGTATTTGTTACTTGATCGTCAAAGTGACTTTTTGAACATGCTTGTGACTTAATGATCTTCCTATTCACTTCTTGATAGTCCTTTATACTCCTTAATCGTCATTTGTTCTTATTCGCCCTTTTGATTGATCGTCAAAGCGACTTCATGAATATCTAAATGACTTGTTGATCGTCCTTTTACTTTTACGATAGAACTAACCACTTCTTGTTCGTCCTAGTTACTTCTTGAACGTCGTTGGGCTTATATCGTCCCTGTGACTTAATCGTTCTAAGGTCTTGATCGTCTTGTTGACTTGATCTTTCCTGTGTCTTGATCATCTTTTGGCTTCATTCGTTCTTGTGACTTGATCATCCTCATGAATTGATCGTTTTGTTTTCATGATCGTTTTGGTTTCTTGATAGTATTTGTGACTTGATCGTCAAAGTGACTTGATTGTCAAAGTGACTTCTTGAACATGCTTGTGACTTATTGATCTGACTTTTCACTTCTTGATAGTCCTTTATTCTCCTTAATCGTCATTTTTTCTTATTCGCCCTTTTGATTGATCGGTGAAGCGACTTCATGAATATCTAAATGACTTGTTGATCGTCCTTTTACTTTTACGATAGAACAAACCACTTCTTGTTCGTCCTAGTTACTTCTTAAACGTCGTTGGGTTTATATCGTCCCTGTGACTTAATCGTTCTAAGGTCTTGATCGTCTTGTTGAATTGATCTTTCCTGTGTCTTGATCGTCTTTCGGCTTCATTCGTTCTTGTGACTTGATCATCCCCATGAATTTATAGTTTTTGTGACTTGATCGTATTTTTGACTTGAAAGTAAAAGTGACTTGATTGTCAAAGTGACTTCTTGAACATGCTTGGACCTTATTGATCTTCCATTTCACTTCTTTATAGACCTTGAAACTCCCTAATCGTCATTGGTTCTTATTCGCCCTTTAATGATCGTACAAGCGACTTCATGAATATCTAAATGACTTGTTGATCGTCCTTTTACTTTTATGATGGAACTATTCACTTCTTGCTCGTCCTAGTTACTTCTTAAACGTCGTTGGGTTTATTTCGTCACTGTGACTTAATCGTTCTAAGGTCTTGATTGTCTTGTTGACTTGATCGTTCCTGTGTCTTGATCGTATTTCGGCCTATTCGTTGTTGTGACTTGATCATCATCATGAATTGATCGTTTTTTAGTTCTTGATCGTTTTTGTGACTTGATCGTATTTGTGACTTGATCGTCAAAGTGACTTGATTGTCAAAGTGACTTCTTGAACATGCTTGTGACTTATTGATCTGACTTTTCACTTCTTGATAGTTCTTTATTCTCCTTTATCGTCATTTGTTCTTATTCGCCCTTTTGATTGATCGGTCAAGCGATTTCATGAATATCTAAATGACTTGTTGATCGTCCTTTTACTTTTATGATAGAACTAATCACTTCTTGTTCGCCCTAGTTACTTCTTGAACGTCGTTTGGCTTATAACGTCACTATGACTTAATCGTTCTAAGGTCTTTATCGACTTGTTGACTTGATCTTTCCTGTGTCTTGATCTTCTTTTGGCTTCATTCGTTCTTGTGACCTGATCATCCTTATGAATTAATCGTTTTGGTTTCTTGATCGTTTTTGTGACTTGATCGTTTTTGTGACTTGATCGTCAAAGTGACTTGATTGTCAAAGTGACTTCTTGAACATGCTTGAGACTTATTGATCTGACTTTTCACTTCTTGATAGCCCTTTATTCTCCTTAATCGTCATTTGTTCTTATTCGCCCTTTTGATTGATCGGTCAAGCGACTTCATGAATATCTAAGTGACTTGTTGATCGTCCTTTTACTTTTATGATAGAACTAATCACTTCTTGTTTGCCCTAGTTACTTCTTGAACGTCGTTTGGCTTATAACGTCACTATGACTTAATCGTTCTAAGGTCGTTATCGTCTTGTTGACTTGATCTTTCCTGTGTCTTGATCGTCTTTTGGCTTCATTCGTTCTTGTGACCTGATCATCCTTATGAATTGATCGTTATTATTTCTTGATCGTTTTTGTGACTTGATCGTCAAAGTGACTTGATTTTCAAAGTGACTTTTTGAATATGCTTGTGACTTATTGATCTTCCTTTTCACTTCTTGATAGTCCTTTATACTCCTTAATCGTCATTTGTTCTTATTCGCCCTTTAGATTGATCGTCCAAGCGACTTCATGTATATCTATATGACTTGTTGATCGTCCTTTTACTATTATGATAGTACTAATCACTTCTTGTTCGCCCTAGTTACTTCTTGAACGTCGTTTGGCTTTTATCGTCCCTGTGACTTAATCGTTCTAAGGTCGTTATCGTCTTGTTGACTTGATCTTTCCTGTGTCTTGATCGTCTTTCGGCTTCATTCGTTCTTGTGACTTGATCATCCCCATGAATTTATAGTTTTTGTGACTTGATCGTATTTTTGACTTGAAAGTAAAAGTGACTTGATTGTCAAAGTGACTTCTTGAACATGCTTGGACCTTATTGATCTTCCATTTCACTTCTTTATAGACCTTGAAACTCCCTAATCGTCATTTGTTCTTATTCGCCCTTTTAATTGATCGTACAAGCGACTTCATGAATATCTAAATGACTTGTTGATCGTCCTTTTACTTTTATGATGGAACTATTCACTTCTTGCTCGTCCTAGTTACTTCTTAAACGTCGTTGGGTTTATTTCGTCACTGTGACTTAATCGTTCTAAGGTCTTGATTGTCTTGTTGACTTGATCTTTCCTGTGTCTTGATCGTATTTCGGCCTATTCGTTGTTGTGACTTGATCATCATCATGAATTGATCGTTTTTTATTTCTTGATCGTTTTTGTGACTTGATCGTATTTGTGACTTGATCGTCAAAGTGACTTGATTGTCAAAGTGACTTCTTGAACATGCTTGTGACTTATTGATCTGACTTTTCACTTCTTGATAGTTCTTTATTCTCCTTTATCGTCATTTGTTCTTATTCGCCCTTTTGATTGATCGGTCAAGCGATTTCATGAATATCTAAATGACTTGTTGATCGTCCTTTTACTTTTATGATAGAATTAATCACTTCTTGTTCGCCCTAGTTACTTCTTGAACGTCGTTTGGCTTATAACGTCACTATGACTTAATCGTTCTAAGGTCTTTATCGACTTGTTGACTTGATCTTTCCTGTGTCTTGATCTTCTTTTGGCTTCATTCGTTCTTGTGACCTGATCATCCTTATGAATTGATCGTTTGCTATTTCTTGATCGTTTTTGTCACTTGATCGTATTTGTGACTTTATCGTCAAAGTGACTTGATTGTCAAAGTGACTTCTTGAACATGCTTGTGACTTATTGATCTTCCTTTCACTTTTGATATTCCTTTCTATTCCTTAGTCGTCATTTGTTCTTATTCGCCCTTTTGATTGATCGTCAAAGCGACTTCATGAATATCTAAATGACTTGTCGATCGTCCTTTTACTTTTCACGATAGTACTAATCACTTTCTTGTTCGACCTAAGTACGTCTTGAACGTCGTTGGGCTTATATCGTCCCTGTGACTTAATCGTTCTAAGGTCTTGATCGTCTTGTTGACTTGATCTTTCCTGTGTCTTGATCATCTTTTGACTTCATTCGTTCTTGTGACTTGATCATCATCATGAATTGATCGTTTTCTATTTCTTGATCGTTTTTGTGACTTGATCGTATTTGTGACTTGATCGTATTTGTGACTTGATTGTCAAAGTGACTTCTTGAAAATGCTTGTGACTTATTGATCTTCCTTTTCACTTCTTTATAGACCTTGAAACTCCCTAATCCTCATTTGTTCTTATTCGCCCTTTTAATTGATCGTCCAAGCGACTTCATGAATATCTATATTACTTGTTGATCGTCCTTTTACACTTATGATGGAACTATTCACTTCTTGCTCGTCCTAGTTACTTCTTAAACGTCGTTGGGTTTATTTCGTCACTGTGACTTAATCGTTCTAAGGTCTTGATCGTCTTGTTGACTTGATCTTTCCTGTGTCTTGATCGTCTTTTGGCTTCATTCGCTCTTGTGACTTGATCATCCTCATGAATTGATCGTTTTGTTTTCATGATTGTTTTGGTTTCTTGATCGTATTTGTGACTTGATCATCAAAGTGACTTGATTGTCAAAGTGACTTCTTGAACATGCTTGTGACTAATTGATCTTTCTATTCACTTATTGATAGTCCTTTATACTCCTTAATCGTCATTTGTTCTTATTCGCCCTTTTGATTGATCGGTCAAAGCGACTTCATGAATATCTAATATGACTTGTTGATCGTCCTTTACTTTTATGATGGAACTATTCACTTCTTGCTCGCCCTAGTTACTTCTTGAACGTCGTTGGGTTTATTTCGTCCCTGTGACTTAATTGTTTTAAGGTCTTGATCGTCTTGTTGAATTGATCTTTCCTGTGTCTTGATCGTCTTTCGGCTTCATTCGTTCTTGTGACTTGATCATCATCATGAATAGATCGTTTTTTATTTCTTGATCGTATTTGTTACTTGATCGTCAAAGTGACTTGATCGTCAAAGTGACTTGATCGTCAAAGTGACTACTTGAACATGCTTGTGACTTATTGATCTTCCTATTCACTTCTTGATAGTCCTTTATACTCCTTAATCGTCATTTGTTCTTATTCGCCCTTTTGATTGATCGTCAAAGCGACTTCATGAATATCTAAATGACTTGTTGATCGTCCTTTTACTTTCATGATAGTACTAATCACTTCTTTTCGACGTAGTTACTTCTTGAACGTCGTTGGGCTTATATCGTCCCTGTGACTTAATCGTTCTAAGGTCTTGATCGTCTTGTTGAATTGATCTTTCCTGTGTCTTGATCGTCTTTCGGCTTCATTCGTTCTTGTGACTTGATCATCCCCATGAATTTATAGTTTTTGTGACTTGATCGTATTTTTGACTTGAAAGTAAAAGTGACTTGATTGTCAAAGTGACTTCTTGAACATGCTTGTGACTAATTGATCTTTCTATTCACTTATTGATAGTCCTTTATACTCCTTAATCGTCATTTGTTCTTATTCGCCCTTTTGATTGATCGTCAAAGCGACTTCATGAATATCTAAATGACTTGTTGATCGTCCTTTTACTTTCATGATAGTACTAATCACTTCTTTTTCGACGTAGTTACTTCTTGAACGTCGTTGGGCTTATATCGTCCCTGTGACTTAATCGTTCTAAGGTCTTGATCGTCTTGTTGACTTGATCTTTCCTGTGTCTTGATCGTCTTTTGGCTTCATTTGTCTTGTGACGTGATCATCCTCATGAATTGATCGTTTTTTATTCTTGATCGTTTTTGTGTCTTGATCGTATTTGTGACTTGATCGTCAAAGTGACTTGATTCTACAAGTGACTTCTTGAACATGCTTGTGACTTATTGATCTTACTTTTCACTTCTTGATAGTCCTTTATACTCCTTTAATCGTCATTTGTTCTTATTCGCCCTTTTGGTTGATCGTCAAAGCGACTTCATGAATATCTAAATGACTTGTTGATCGTCCTTTTACTATTATGATAGTACTAATCACTCCTTGTTCGCCCTAGTTACTTCTTAAACGTCGTTAAGTTTATATCGTCCCTGTGACTTAATCGTCTTCTAAGGTCTTGATTCGTCCTTGTTGAACTTGATCTTTCCTGTGTCTTGATCGTCTTTTGGCTTCATTCGTTCTTGTGACTTGATCATCATCATGAATTAGATCGTTTTGTATTTCTTGATCGTTTTTGTGACTTGATCGTATTTAGTGACTTGATCGTCAAAGTGACTTGATTGTCAAAGTTGACTTCTTGAACATGCTTGTGACTTATTGATCTTCCTTTCACTTCTTGATAGTCCTTTATTACTCCTTAATCGTCATTTGTTCTTATCGCCCTTTTGATTGATCGGTCCAAGCGACTTCATGAATATCTAATGACTTGTTGATCGTCCTTTTACTTTTATGATAGAACTATCACTTCTTGTTCGCCCTAGTTACTTCTTGAACGTCGTTGGGCTTTATATCGTCCCTAGTGACTTAATCGTTCTAAGGTCTTTATCGTACTTGTTGACTTGATCTTTCCTGTGTCTTGATCGTCTTTTGGCTTCATTCGTTCTTGTGACTGATCATCCTATGAATTGATCGTTTTTTATTTCTTGATCGTTTTTGTGACTTGATCGTATTTGTGACTTGATCGTCAAAGTGACTTGATTGTCAAAGTGACTTCTTGAACATGCTTGTGACTTATTGATCTTCCTTTTCACTTCTTGATAGTCCTTATTCTCCTAATCGTCATTTGTCTTATTCGCCCTTTTGATTGATCGGTCAAGCGACTTCATGAATATCTAAATGACTTGTTGATCGTCCTTTTACTTTTATGATAGAACTAATTCACTTCTTGCTTCGTCCTAGTTACTTCTTAACGTCGTTGGGTTTAATTCGTCCCTGTGACTTAATCGTTCTAAGGTCTTGATCGTCTTGTTGACTTGATCTTTCCTGTGTCTTGATCGTATTTCGGCTTCATTCGTTCTTGTGACTTGATCATCCTCATGAATTGATCGTTTTTTTATTTCTTGATCGTTTTGTGACTTGATCGTATTTGTGACTTGATCGTCAAAGTGACTTGATTGTCAAAGTGACTTCTTGAACATGCTTGTGACTTATTGATCTGACTTTTCACTTCTTGATAGTCCTTTATTCTCCTTAATCGTCATTTGTTCTTATTCGCCCTTTTGATTGATCGGTCAAGCGATTTCATGAATATCTAAATGACTTGTTGATCGTCCTTTTACTTTTTTGATAGAACTAATCACTTCTTGTTCGCCCTAGTTACTTCTTAACGTCGTTGGGTTTATATCGTCCCTGTGACTTAATCGTTCTAAGGTCTTTATCGACTTGTTGACTTGATCTTTCCTGTGTCTTGATCGTCTTTTGGCTTCATTTGTCTTGTGACGTGATCATCCTCATGAATTGATCGTTTTTTATTCTTGATCGTTTTTGTGACTTGATCGTATTTGTGACTTGATCGTCAAAGTGACTTGATTGTCAAAGTGACTTCTTGAACATGCTTGTGACTTATTGATCTTCCTTTTTACTTCTTGATAGTCCTTTATTCTCCTTAATCGTCATTTGTTCTTATTCGCCCTTTTGATTGATCGGTCAAGCGACTTCATGAATATCTAAATGACTTGTTGATCGTCCTTTTACTTTTACGAAAGAACTAATCACTTCTTGTTCGTCCTAGTTACTTCTTAAACGTCGTTGGGTTTACATCGTCCCTGTGACTTAATCGTTCTAAGGTCTTGATCGTCTTGTTGACTTGATCTTTCCTGTGTCTTGATCGTCTTTTGGCTTCATTTGTCTTGTGACCTGATAATCCTCAATTGATCGTTTATAGTTTTTGTGACTTGATCGTATTTGTGACTTGATAGTCAAAGTGACTTGATTGTCAAAGTGACTTCTTGAACATGCTTGGACCTTATGATCTTCCATTTTCACTTCTTTATAGATCCTTGATACTCCTAATCGTCATTGTTCTTATTCGCCCTTTTGATTGATCGGTACAAGCGACTTCATGAATATCTAAATGACTTTTGATCGTCCTTTTACTTTTATGATAGAACTAATTCACTTCTTGCTCGTCCTAGTTACTTCTTAACGTCGTTGGGGTTTATTACGTCACTAGTGGACTTAATCGTTCTAAGGTCTTTATTGTACTTGTTGAATTGATCTTTCCTGTGTCTTGATCGTATTTCGGCTCATTCGTTCTTGTGACTTGATCATCATCATAAAATGATAGTTTTTATTTCTTGATCGTTTTTTGTGACTTGATCGTATTTGTGACATGATCGTCAAAGTGACTTGTTTGTCAAAGTGACTTCTTGAACATGCTTGTGACTTATTGATCTTCCTTTTCACTTCTTTATAAGTCCTTGATTCTCCTTTAATCGTCATTTGTTCTATTCGCCCTTTTGATTGATCGGTCAAGCGATTCATGAATATCTAAATGACTTGTTGATCGTCCTTTTACTTTTGATAGAACTAATCACTTCTTGTTCGTCCCTAGTTACTTCTTAAACGTCCGTTGGGCTTATAATCGTCCCTATGACTTAATCGTTCTAAGGTCTTTATCGACTTGTTGACTTGATCTTTCCTGTGTCTTGATCGTCTTTTGGCTTCAATTCGTTCTTGTGACCTGATCATCCTTATGAATTAATCGTTTTGGTTTCTTGATCGTTTTTGTGACTTGATCGTATTTGTGACTTGATCGTCAAAGCGACTTGATTGTCAAAGTGACTTCTTGAACATGCTTGAGACTTATTGATCTGACTTTTCACTTCTTGATAGTCCTTTATTCTCCTTAATCGTCATTTGTTCTTATTCGCCTTTTGATTGATCGTCAAGCGACTTCATGAATATCTAAATGACTTGTTGATCGTCCTTTTACTTTTATGATAGAACTAATCACTTCTTGTTCGCCCTAGTTACTTCTTGAAACGTCGTTGGCTTATATTCCCTATGACTTAATCGTTCTAAGGTCTTATCGTCTTGTTGACTTGATCTTTCCTGTGTCTTGATCGTCTTTCGGCTTCATTCGTTCTTGTGACCTGATCATCCTATGATTGATCGTTATTATTCTTGATCGTTTTTGTGACTTGATCGTCAAAGTGACTTGATTGTCAAAGTGACTTTTTGAAGCTTGTGACTATTGATCTTCCTTTTCACTTCTTGATAGTCCTTATACTCCTTAATCGTCATTTGTTCTTATTCGTCCTTGATTGATCGTCCAAGCGACTTCATGTATATCTATATGACTTGTTGATCGTCCTTTTACTATTTATGATAGAACTCACTTCTTGTTCGCCCTATCTTCTTAACGTCGTTTGGCTTTTCGTCCCTGTGACTTAATCGTTCTAAGGTCGTTATCGTCTTGTTGACTTGATCTTTCCTGTGTCTTGATCGTCTTTCGGCTTCATTCGTTCTTGTGACTTGATCATCCCCATGAATTTATAGTTTTTGTGACTTTTATCGTATTTTGACTTGAAGTAAAGTGACTTGATTGTCAAGTGACTTCTTGAACATGCTTGGACCTTATTGATCTTCCTTTTCACTTCTTTAGACCTTTAACTCCTAATCGTCATTTGTTCTTATTCGCCCTTTTATTGATCGGCAAGCGACTTCATGAATCTCTAAATGACTTGTTGATCGTCCTTTGTTTACTTTTATGATGAACTATCACTTCTTGCGCGTCCTAGTTACTTCTTAAACGTCGTTGGTTATTTCGTCCCTGTGACTTAATCGTTCTAAGGTCTTGATTGTCTTGTTGACTTGATCTTTCCTGTGTCTTGATCGTATTTCGGCCTATTCGTTGTTGTTACTTGATCATCATCATGAATTGATCGTTTTTATTTCTTGATCGTTTTTGTGACTTGATCGTATTTGTGACTTGATCGTCAAAGTGACTTGATTGTCAAAGTGACTTCTTGAACATGCTTGTGACTTATTGATCTGACTTTTCACTTCTTGATAGTTCTTTATTCTCCTTTAATCGTCATTTGTTCTTATTCGCCCTTTTGATTGATCGGTCAAGCGATTTCATGAATATCTAAATGACTTGTTGATCGTCCTTTTACTTTTATGATAGAACTAATCACTTCTTGTTCGCCCTAGTTACTTCTTGAACGTCGTTTGGCTTATAACGTCACTATGACTTAATCGTTCTAAGGTCTTTATCGACTTGTGACTTGATCTTTCCTGTGTCTTGATCTTCTTTTGGCTTCATTCGTTCTTGTGACCTGATCATCCTTATGAATGAATCGTTTTGGTATTCTTGATCGTTTTTGTGACTTGATCGTATTTGTGACTTGATCGTCAAAGTGACTTGATTGTCAAAGTGACTTCTTGAACATGCTTGTGACTTATTGATCTTCCTTTTCACTTCTTGATAGTCCTTTATACTCCTTAATCGTCATTTGTTCTTATTCGCCCTTTTGATTGATCGGTTCAAGCGACTTCATGAATATCTATATGACTTGTTGATCGGTCCTTTTACTTTATGAAAGCACTAATCACTTCTTGTTCGCCCTAGTTACTTCTTGAACGTTGTTTGGCTTTTATCGTCCCTGTGACTTAATCGTTCAAAGGTCTTGATCGTCTTGTTGACTTGATCTTTCCTGTGTCTTGATCGTCTTTTGGCTTCATTTGTCTTGTGACCTGATAATCCTCATGAATGATCGTTTTTTTTATTTCTTGATCGTTTTTGTGACTTGATCGTATTTGTGACTTGATCGTCAAAGTGACTTGATTGTCAAAGTGACATCTTGAATATGCTTGTGACTTATTGATCTTCCTCTGCACTTCTTGATAGTCCTGTATTCTACTTAATCGTCATTTGTTCTTATTCGCCCTTTTGATAGATCGGTCAAGCGTCTTCATGAATATCTAAATGACTTGTTGATCGTCCTTTTACTTTTACGAAAGAACTAATCACTTCTTGTTCGTCCTAGTTACTTCTTGAACGTCGTTTGGCTTATAACGTCACTATGACTTAATCGTTCTAAGGTCTTTATCGACTTGTTGACTTGATCTTTCCTGTGTCTTGATCTTCTTTTGGCTTCATTCGTTCTTGTGACCTGATCATCCCTATGAATTAATCGTTTTGGTTTCTTGATCGTATTTGTGACTTGATCGTATTTGTGACTTGATCGTCAAAGTGACTTGATTTTCTTAGTGACTTCTTGAATATGCTTGTGACTTATAGATCTTCCTCTGCCCTTCTTGATAGTCCTTTATTCTCCTTAAGCCACATTTGTTCCTATTCGCCCTTTTGATTGATCGGTCAAGCGACTTCATGAATATCTAAATGACTTGTTGATCGTCCTTTTACTTTTACGAAAGAACTAATCACTTCTTTTCGTCCTAATTACTTCTTAAACGGCGTTGGGTTTATTCGTCCTGTGACTTAATCGTTCTAGGTCTTTATCGACTTGTTGACCTTGATCTTCTGTGTCTTGATCGTCTTTGGCTTCATTTGTCTTGTGACGTGATCATCCTCATGAATTGATCGTTTTTTATTCTTGATCGTTTTTGTGACTTGATCGTATTTGTGACTTGATCGTCAAAGTGACTTGATTGTCAAAGTGACTTCCTTGAACAGCTTGTGGACTTATTGATTCTGACGTTTTCACTTCTTGATAGTCCTTTATATTCTCCTTAATCGTCATTGTTCTTATTCGCCCTTTGAGTTGATCGGTCAGAGCGATTCATGGAATATCTAAATGGACTTGTTAGATCGTCCTTGTTACTTTTAGATAGTACTACAATCACTTTCTTGTTCGCCCTTAGTACTTCTTGAACGTTTTCGTTGGGTTTTAATATCGTTCCCTGTGGACCTAATCGTTCTAAGGTCCTTGATCTACTTGTATGACCTTGATCTTTCCTGTGTCTTGATCTTCTTTTTGGCTTCATTCGTTCTTGTGAACCTGATCATCCTTATGAATTAAATCGTTTTGGTTTCTTGATCGTTTTTGGTGACTTGATCGTATTTGTGACTTGATCGTCAAAGTTAGCTTGATTGTCAAAGTGACTTCTGGAACAGGCTTGTGACTTATTGATACTGACTTTTCACTTCTTGATAGTCCTTTAGTCTCCTTAAGCGTCAAGTTGTTCTTATTCGCGCCCTTTGATAGAATCGGTCAAGCGTCTTCATGAATATCTAAATGACTTGTTGATCGTCCTTTTACTTTACGAAAGAACTAATCACTTCATTGTTCGTCCTAGTTGACTTCTTAACGTCCGTTGGGTTTATATCGTTCCTGTGACGTAATCGTTCTAAGGTCTTTAATCGACTTGTTGACTTGATCTTTCCTGTGTCTTGATCGTCCTTTGGCTTCATTTGGTCTGTGAACGTGAATCAGCCTCATGAAGTGATCGTTTTTATTCTTGATCGTTTTTGTGACTTGATCGTATTTGTGACTTGATCGTCAAGTGACTTGATTGTCAAAGTGACTTCTTGAACATGCTTGTGACTATTGATCTACTTTTCACTTCTTGATAGTCCTTTATTCTCCTTTATCGTCATTTGTTCTTATTCGCCCTTTTTGATTGATCGTCAAAGCGATTTCATGAATATCTAATGACTTGTTGATCGTCCTTTTACTTTTTGATAGAACTAATCACTTCTTGTTCGCCTTGTTACTTCTTTAACGTCTTGGGTTTATATATCGTCCCTGTGACTTAATCGTTCTAAGGTCTTTCGACTTGTTGACTTGATCTTTCCTGTGTCTTGATCTTCTTTTGGCTTCATTCGTTCTTGTGACCTTGATCATCCTTATGAAATTATCGTTTTGGTTTCTGATCGTTTTTGTGACTTGATCGTATTGTGACTTGATCGTCAAGTGACTTTGATTGTCAAAGTGACTTCTTGACATGCTTTGTGACTTATTGATCTGACTTTTC
>JAILYF010000337.1:0-42240 GCA_025491095.1 Brachionus asplanchnoidis | reverse complement strand
CTTATCCGATCTCTAGAAATGACTTTGCCCACAATTGTAATGACTTTGCAACCCTGTTAATAAATTATCCGAACTCTAAAATGACTTTGCCCAACAATTGTAATGACTTTGCCAACCACTGTAATCACTTATCCGAACTCTAAAAATGACTTTGCCCAACATTGTAATGACTTTGCCAACCACTACTAATCACTTATCCGACCTCTAAAAATGACTTTGCCCAACAATTTAATGACTTGCCAACCACTGTTAATCACTTATCCGATCTCTAGAAATGACTTTGCCCAACAATTGTAATGACTTTGCCAACAACTGTTAATCTTATCCGAACTCTAAAAATGACTTTGCCCAACAATTGTATTGACTTTGCCAACCTGTTAATCACTTATCGATCTCTAGAAATGACTTTGCCCAACAATTGTAAAGAATTTGCCAACCACTGTAAATCACTTAGCCGATCTCTAAAAATGACTTTGCCCAACATTGAAATGACTTTGCCACACTACTAATCACTTATCCGACCTCTAAAAATGACTTTGCCAACAATTGTAATGACTTTGCCAACCACTGTTAATCATTTATCCGATCTCTAGAAATGACTTTGCCCAACAATGTAATACTTTGCCAACAACTGTTAATCACTTATCCGATCTCTAGAAATAACTTGCCCAACAATTAAAATGACTTGCCAACCACTAAATCCTTATCCGACTCTAAAATGACTTTTGCCCAACAATTGTAATGACTTTGCAAACCACCGTTAATCACTTATCCGATCTCTAGAAAACTTGCCCAAAAATTGTAATGACTTTGCCAACCACTGTAATCACTTATCCGACCTCTAAAAACTTTGCCCAACAATTGGTAATGACTTTGCCGACACTTGTTAATCACTTATCCGATCTCTAGAAATGACTTTGCCCAACAATTGTAATGACTTTGCCAACCACTGTTAATAACTTATCCGAACACTAAAAATGACTTTGCCCAATAGTTGTAATGACTTTGCAAAAATCTGTTAATCACTATCCGATCTCTAGAAATAACTTTGCCCAACAATTGTAATGACTTTGCAAACCACTGTTAATAACTTATCCGAACTCTAAAAATGACTTTGCCCAACAATTAAAATGACTTTGCCAACCACTACTAATCACTTATCCGAACTCTAAAAATGACTTTGCCCAACAATTGTAATGACTTTGCAAACACCGTTAATAACTTATCCGAACTCTAAAAATGACTTTGCCCAACATATTGTAATGACTTTGCCAACCACTGTTAATCACTTATCCGAACTCTAAAATGACTTTGCCCAACAAGTTGTAATTACTTTGCCAACCACTGTTAATCACTTATCCGATCTCTAGAAATGACTTTGCCCCAACAATTGTAATGACTTTGCCAACCTGTTATAAATTATCCGAACTCTAAAAATGACTTTGCCCAACAATTGTAATGACTTTTGCCAACACTGTAAATCACTTATCCGAACTCTAAAAATGACTTTGCCCAACAATTGTAATGACTTTGCAAACCACTACTAATCACTTATCCGACCTCTAAAAATGACTTTGCCCAACAATGTAAGACTTTGCCAACCACTGTTTCACTTATCCGATCTCAGAAATGACTTTGCCCAACAATTGTAATGACTTTGCCAACAACTGTTAATAACTTATCCGAACTCTAAAAATGACTTTGCCCAACAATTGTAAGGACTTTGCCAACCACTGTTAATCACTTATTCGATCTCTAGAAATGACTTTGCCCAACAATTGTAATGAATTTGCCAACCACTGTAAATCACTTATCCGATCTCTAGAAATGACTTTGCCAACATTGTAATGACTTTGCCAACCACTGTTAATCACTTATCCGAACTCTAAAAATGACTTTGCCCAACAATTGTAATGACTTTGCCAACCACTACTAATCACTTATCCGACCTCTAAAATGACTTTGCCCACAATTGTAATGACTTTGCCCCACTGTTAATCACTTATCCGATCTCTAGAATGACTTTGCCCAACAATTGTAATGACTTTGCCAACAACTGTTAATAACTTATCCGAACTCTCAAAATGACTTTGCCCAACAATTGTAGACTTTGCCAACAACTGTTTAATAACTTTCCGAACTCTAAAAATGACTTTGCCCAACAATTGTAATGACTTTGCCAACCCTGTTAATCACTTATTCGATCTCTAGAAATGACTTTGCCCAACAATTGTAATGAATTTGCCAACCACTGTAAATCACTTATCCGATCTCTAGAAATGACTTTGCCAAAATTGTAATGACTTTGCCAACCACTGTTAATCACTTATCCGAACTCTAAAAATGACTTTGCCCAACAATTGTAATGACTTTGCCAACCACTACTAATCACTTATCCGAACCTCTAAAAAGACTTTGCCCAACAATTGTAATGACTTTGCCAACCACTGTAATCACTTATCCGATCTCTAGAAATGACTTAGCCCAACAATTGTAATGACTTTGCCAACCACTGTTAATCACTTATCCGAACTCTAAAAATGACTTTGCCCAACAATTGTAATGACTTTGCCAACCACTGTAAATCACTTATCCGAACTCTAAAAACTTTGCCCAACAATTGTAATGACTTTGCAAACCACTACTAATCACTTATCCGACCTCTAAAAATGACTTTGCCCAACAATTGTAATGACTTTGCCAACCACTGTTAATCACTTATCCGATCTCAAAATGACTTTGCCCACAATTGTAATGACTTTGCCAACACTGTTAATACTTATCCGAATCTAAAAATGACTTTGCCCAACAATTGTAATGACTTTGCCAACCACTGTTAATCACTTATCCGATCTCTAGAAATGACTTTGCCCAACAATTGTAATGACTTGCCAACCACTGTTGATAACTTCCGAACTCTAAAATGACTTGCCCAACAATTGTAATGACTTTGCCAACCACTGTTAATCACTTATCCGATCTAAAAAGACTTTGCCCAACAATAGTAATGACTTGCCAACCACTGGTTAATCACTTTTCCGAACTCTAAAAATGACTTTGCCCAACAATAGTATGACTTTGCCAACCACTGTTAATCACTTTTCCGAACTCTAAAAATGACTTTTGCCCAACAATTGTAATGACTTTGCCAACCACTGTTAATCACTTATCCGATCTCTAGAAATGACTTTGCCCAACAATGTAATTCTTTGCCAACCACTGTAATCACTTATCCGATCTCTAAAAATGACTTTGCCCAACAATTGAATGACTTTGCCAACCACTAATACTTATCCGACCTCTAAAAAGACTTTGCCCAACAATTGTAATGACTTTGCCAACCACTGTTAATCATTTCCGATCTCTAGAAGACTTTGCCCAACAATTGTAATGACTTTGCCAACAACTGTTAATACTTATCCGAACTCTAAAAATGACTTTGCCCAACAATTGTATTGACTTTGCCAACCACTGTTAACACTTATTCGATCTCTAGAAATGACTTTGCCCAACAATTGTAAAGAATTTGCCAACACTGTAAATCACTTATCCGATCTCTAGAAACTTTGCCCAAAATTGTAATGACTTTGCCAACCACTGTTAATCACTTATCCGACTCTAAAAAAGACTTGCCCAACAATTGTAATGACTTTGCCGACCACTTGTTAATCACTTATCCGATCTCTAGAAATGACTTTGCCCAACAATTGTAATGACTTTGCCAACCACTGTTTAAATTATCCGAACACTAAAAATGACTTTGCCCAATAGTTAATGACTTTGCAAATCTTTAATCACTTATCCGATCTCTAGAAATAACTTTGCCCAACAATTGTAATGACTTTGCAACCACTGTTATAACTTATCCGACTCTAAAAATGACTTGCCCAACAATTGTAATGACTTTGCCAACCACTGTTAATCACTTATCCGAACTCTAAAAATGACTTTGCCCAACAATTGTAATGACTTTGCCAACCACTGTTAATCACTTATCCGATCTCTAGAAATAACTTTGCCCAACAATTAAAATGACTTTGCCAACCACTACTAATCACTTATCCGAACTCTAAAAATGACTTTGCCCAACAATTGTAATGACTTTGCACAACCACCGTTAATACTTATCCGAACTCTAGAAATGACTTTGCCCAACAATTGTAATGACTTTGCCAACCACTGTTATAAAATTATCCGAACTCTAAAAATGACTTTGCCCAACATTGTAATGACTTTGCCAACCACTGTAATCACTTATCCGAACTCTAAAATGACTTTGCCCAACAATTGTAATGACTTTGCAACCACTACTAATCACTTATCCGACCTCTAAAAATGACTTTGCCCAACAATTGTAATGACTTTGCCAACCACTGTTAATCACTTATCCGATCTCAAGAAATGACTTTGCCCAACAATTGTAATGACTTTGCCAACAACTGTTAATAACTTATCCGAACTCTAAAACTTTGCCCAACAATTGTAATGACTTTGCCAACCACTGTTAATCCTTACTTATCGATCTCTAGAAATGACTTTGCCCAACAATTGTAATGAATTTGCCAACCACTGTTAATCACTTATCCGATCTCTAGAAATGACTTTGCCAAACAATTGTAATGACTTTGCGAACCACTGTTATCACCATTCGATCTAGAAATGACTTTGCCCAACAATTGTAATGAATTTGCCAACCACTGTTAATCACTTATCCGAACTCTAAAAATGACTTTTCCCAACAATTGTAATGACTTTGCAACCACTGTTAATGACTTATCCGAACTCTAAAAATTGACTTTGCCCAACAATTTAATGACCTTTGCCAACCACTATTAATCACTTATCCGGACTCAAAAAATGACTTTCCCAAAATTGTAATGACTTTGACACACACTGTTAATCACTTATCCGACCCTAAAATGACTTTGCCCAACAATAGAAATGACTTTGCCAACCACTGTAATACTTATCTGACCTCTAAAAATGACTTTGCCCAACAATTGTAATGACTTTGCCGACACTGTAAATCACTTATCCGATCTCTAGAAATGACTTTGCCCAACAATTGTAATTACTTTGCCAACCACTGTTAATCACTTATCCGATCTCTAGAATGACTTTGCCCAACAATGGTAATGACTTTGCCAACCACTGTTAATCACTTATCCGAACTCTAAAATGACTTTGCCCAACAATTGTAATGACTTTGCAACCACTGTTAATGACTTATCCGAACTCTAAAATGACTTTGCCCACAATTGTAATGACTTTGCCAACCACTGTTAATCACTTATCGATCTCTAAAATGACTTTGCCCAACAATTGTAATGACTTTGCCAACCACTGTAAATCACTTATCCGATCTCTAGAAATGACTTTGCCAAACAATTGTAATGACTTTGCGAACCACTGTTAATCACTCATTCGATCTCTAGAAATGACTTTGCCCAACAATTGTAATGAATTTGCCAACCACTGTTATCACTTATCCGAACTCTAAAAATGACTTTTCCCAACAATTGTAATGACTTTGCAACCACTGTTAATGACTTATCCGAACTCTAAAAATGACTTTGCCCAACAATTTAATGACCTTGCCAACCACTATTAATCACTTATCCGGACTCAAAAATGACTTTCCCAAATTGTAATGACTTTGACAACCACTGTTAATCACTTATCCGACTCTAAAAATGACTTTGCCCAACAATAGAATGACTTTGCCAACCACTGTAATCACTTATCTGACCTCTAAATGACTTTGCCCAACAATTGTAATGACTTTGCCCACTGTAATCACTTATCCGATCTCTAGAAATGACTTTGCCCAACATTTGTACTTACTTTGCCAACCACTGTTAATCACTTATCCGATCTCTAAGATGACTGCCCCACAATTGTAATGACTTTGCCAACCACTGTTAATCACTTATCCGAACTCTAAAAATGACTTTGCCCAACAATTGTAATGACTTTGCAAACCACTGTTAATGACTTATCCGAACTCTAAAATGACTTTGCCCAACAATTTTAATGACCTTGCCAACCACTATTAATCACTTACCGGCTCTAAAAATGACTTTCCTTAAAAATTGTAATGACTTTGACCACACTGTTAATCACTTATCCGACCCTAAAAATGACTTTGCCCAACAATAGAAATGACTTTGCCAACCACTGTAAATCACTTATCACCTCTAAAATGACTTTGCCCAACAATTTTAATGACTTTGCCAACCACTGTTAATCACTTATCCGAACTCTAAAAATGACTTTGCCCAACAATTGTAATTACTTTGCCAACCACTGTTAATCACTTATCCGATCTCTAGAAATGACTTTGCCCAACAATTGTAATGACTTGCCAACCACTGTTAATAAATTATCCGAACTCTAAAAATGACTTTGCCCAACAATTGTAATGACTTTGCCAATCACTGTTAATCACTTATCCCAACTCTAAAAATGACTTTGCCCAACAATTGTAATGACTTTGCCAACCACTGTTAATCACTT
Source organism: Brachionus asplanchnoidis (assembly GCA_025491095.1). Classification (NCBI taxonomy): domain Eukaryota; kingdom Metazoa; phylum Rotifera; class Eurotatoria; order Ploima; family Brachionidae; genus Brachionus; species Brachionus asplanchnoidis. The sequence goes on along the minus strand of JAILYF010000337.1, from coordinate 35,724 downwards.
ATCCGATCTCTAGAAATGACTTTGCCCAACAATTGTAATGACTTTGCCAACAACTGTTAATACTTATCCGAACTCTAAAAATGACTTTGCCCAACAATTGTAAAGATTTGCCAGCCACTGTAAATCACTTATCCGATCTCTAGAAATGACTTTGCCCAAAATTGTAATGACTTTGCCAACCACTGTTTATCACTTATCCGACCTCTAAAAAGACTTTGCCCAAAATTGTAATGACTTTGCCGACAACTGTTAATCACTATCGATCTCTAGAAATGACTTTGCCCAACAATTGTAATGACTTTGCCAACCACTGTTAATTACTTATCCGAACACTAAAAATGACTTTGCCCAACAATTGTAATGACTTTGCCAACCACTGTTAATCACTTATCCGATCTCTAAAATGACTTTGCCCAACATTGTAATTTCTTTGCCAACCACTGTTAATCACTTATCCGAACTCTAAAAATGACTTTGCCCAACAATTGTAATGACTTTGCCAACCACTGTTAATCACTTATCCGAACTCTAAAAATGACTTTGCCCAACAATTGTAATACTTTGCCAACCACTGTTAATCACTTATCCGATCTCTAGAAATGACTTTGCCCAACAATTGTAATGACTTTGCCAACCACTGTTAATAAATTATCCGAACTCTAAAAATGACTTTGCCCAACAATTGTAATGACTTTGCCAACCACTGTTAATCACTTATCCGAACTCTAAAATGACTTTGCCCAACAATTGTAATGACTTTGCCAACCACTACTAATCACTTATCCGACCTCTAAAAATGACTTTGCCCAACAATTGTAATGACTTTGCAAACCACTACTAATCACTTATCCGATCTCTAGAAGACTTTGCCCAACATTGTAATGACTTTGCCAACAACGTTAAAACTTATCCGAACTCTAAAATGACTTTGCCCAACAATTGTAATCACTTATCCGATCTCTAGAAATGACTTTGCCCAACAATTGTAATTCTTTGCCAACCACTGTTAATCACTTATCCGATCTCTAGAATGACTTTGCCCAACAATTGTAATGACTTTGCCAACCACTGTTAATCACTTATCCGAACTCTAAAAAGACTTTGCCCAACAATTGTAATGACTTTGCAAACTGTTAATGACTTATCCGAACTCTAAAAATGACTTTGCCCAACAATTTAATGACTTTGCCAACCACTATTAATCACTTATCCGGACTCTAAAATGACTTTCCCAAAAATTGTAATGACTTTGACACACCTGTTAATCACTTATCCGACCCCTAAAAATGACTTTGCCCAACAATAAATGACTTTGCCAACCACTGTTAATCACTTATCTGACCTCTAAAAAGACTTTGCCAACAATTGTAATGACTTTGCCAACCACTGTTAATCACTTATCCGAACTCTAAAATGACTTGCCCAACAATTGTAATACTACTTTGCCAACCACTGTAATCACTTATCCGATCTCTAGAAATGACTTTGCCCAACAATTGTAATGACTTTGCCAACCACTGTTAATACTTATCCGAACTCTAAAAATGACTTTGCCCAACAATTGTAATGACTTTGCCAATCCTGTTAATCACTTATCCGAACTCTAAAAATGACTTTGCCCAACAATTGTAATGACTTTGCCAACCACTGTTCTCACTTATCCGATCTCTAAAATGACTTTGCCCAACAATTGTAATGACTTTGCCAACCACTGTTAATAACTTATCCGAACTCTAAAAATGACTTTGCCCAACAATTGTAAAGAATTTGCCAGCCACTGTAAATCACTTATCCGATCTCTAGAAATGACTTTGCCCAAAAATTGTAATGACTTTGCCAACCACTGTTATCACTTATCCGACTCTAAAAAAGACTTGCCCAAAATTGTAATGACTTTGCCGACAACTGTTAATCACTTATCGATCTCTAGAAATGACTTGCCCACAATTGTAATGACTTTGCCAACCACTGTTAATACTTATCCGAACACTAAAATGACTTTGCCCAACAATTGTAATGACTTTGCCAACCACTGTTAATCACTTATCCTTATCCGATCTAAAATGACTTTGCCCAACAATTGTAATTCTTTGCCAACCACTGTTAATCACTTATCCGATCTCTAAAAATGACTTTGCCCAACAATTGTAATGACTTTGCCACCCACTGTTAATCACTTATCCGAACTCTAAAAATGACTTTGCCCAACAATTGTAATTACTTTGCCAACCACTGTTAATCACTTATCCGATCTCTAGAAATGACTTTGCCCAACAATTGTAATGACTTTGCCAACCACTGTTAAATTATCCGAACTCTAAAAATGACTTTGCCCAACAATTGTAATGACTTTGCCAACCACTGTTAATCACTTATCCGAACTCTAAAAATGACTTTGCCCAACAATTGTAATGACTTTGCCAACCACTACTAATCACTTATCCGACCTAAAAATGACTTTGCCCAACAATTGTAATGACTTTGCAACCACTACTAATCACTTATCCGATCTCTAGAAATGACTTTGCCCAACAATTGTAATGACTTTGCCAACAACTGTTAATAACTTATCCGAACTCTAAAAATGACTTTGCCCAACAATTGTAAGACTTTGCCAACCACTGTAATCACTTATCCGATCTAAAATGACTTTGCCCAAAATTGTAATGACTTTGCCAACCACTGTTTCACTTATCCGACCTCTAAAAACTTTGCCCAATTGTAATGACTTTGCCACCACTGTTAATCACTATTCGATCTCTAGAAATGACTTTGCCCAACAATTGTAATGACTTTGCCAACCACTGTTAAACTTATCCGAACACTAAAAATGACTTTGCCCAACAATTGTAATGACTTTGCAACCACTCGTTAATCACTTATCCGATCTAAAAATGACTTTGCCCAACAATTGTAATGACTTTGCCAACCACTGTAATCACTATCCGACCCTAAAAATTACTTTGCCCAACAATTGTAATGACTTTGCCACTGTTAATCTCTTATCCGACTCTAAAATGACTTTGCCCAACAATTGTAATGACTTTGCCAACCACTGTTAATCACTTATCCGATCTCTAAAATGACTTTGCCCAACAATTGTAATGAATTTGCCAACCACTGTAATCACTTATCCGATCTCTAGAAATGACTTTGCCCAACAATTGTAATGACTTTGCCAACCTCTGTTAATCACTTATCCGAACTCTAAAATGACTTTGCCCACAATTGTAATGACTTTGCCAACCACTGTAATCACTTATCCGACTCTAAAATGACTTTGCCCAACAATTGTAATGACTTTGCCAACCACTGTATCACTTATCCGACTCTAAAATGACTTTGCCCAACATTGTAATGACTTTGCCAACCACTGTTAATCACTTATCCGATCTCTAGAAATAAATTTGCCCAACAATTGTAATGACTTTGCCACACTGTTAATAACTTATCCGACTCTAAAATGACTTTGCCCAACAATTGTAATGACTTTGCCAACCACTGTTAATCACTTATCCGATCTCTAGAAATGACTTTGCCCAACAATTGTAATGAATTTGCCAACCACTGTTAATCACTTATCCGATCTCTAGAAATGACTTTGCCAAAATTGTAATGACTTTGCCAACCACTATTAATCACTTATCCGACTCTAAAAATGACTTTCCAAAATTGTAATGACTTTGCCACACTGTAATCACTTATCCGACCCTAAAATGACTTTGCCCAACAATTGTAATGACTTTGCCAACCACTGTTAATCACTTATCCGATCTCTAAAATGACTTTGCCCAACAATTGTAATGACTTTGCCAACCACTGTTAATAATTATCCGAACTCTAGAAATGACTTTGCAACAATTGTAGACTTGCCAACCACTGTTCACTTATCCGACCCTAAAAATGACTTTGCCCAACAATTGTAATGACTTTGCCAACCACTGTTAATCACTTATCCGATCTCTAGAAGACTTTGCCCAACAATTGTAATGACTTTGCCAACCACTGTTAATCATTATCCGAACTCTAGAAATGACTTTGCCCAACATTGTAATGACTTGCCAACCACTGTTAATCACTTATCCGAATTCTAAAAATGACTTTGCCCAACAATTGTAATGACTTTGCCAACCACTGTTAATCACTTATCCGATCTCTAGAAATGACTTTGCCCAACAATTGTAATGACTTTGCCAACCACTGTTAATCACTTATCCGATCTCTAAAATGACTTTGCCCAACAATTGTAATGACTTTGCCAACCACTGTTAATCACTATCCGATCTCTAAAAATGACTTTGCCCAACAATTGTAATGACTTTGCCAACCACTGTAATCACTATCCGAACTCTAAAATGACTTTGCCCAACAATTGTAATGACTTTGCCCCACTAATCACTTATCCGACCTCTAAAAATGACTTTGCCCAACAATTGTAAGACTTTGCCAACCACTGTTAATCACTTATCCGATCTAAAATAAAATTGCCCAACAATTGTAATGACTTTGCCAACACTGTTAATCACTTATCCGAACTCTAAAAATGACTTTGCCCAACAATTGTAATGACTTTGCCAACCACTGTTAATCACTTATCCGATCTCTAAAATGACTTTGCCCAACAATTGTAATGAATTTGCCAACCACTGTTAATCACTTTCCGATCTCTAGAAATGACTTTGCCAAAATTGTAATGACTTTGCCAACCACTGTTAATCACTTATCCGACCTCTAAAAGACTTTGCCCAACAATTGTAATGACTTTGCCAACAACTGTTAATCACTTATCCGATCTCTAGAAATGACTTTGCCCAACAATTGTAATGACTTTGCCACTGTAAATCACTTATCCGATCTCTAAAATGACTTTGCCCAACAATTGTAATGACTTTGCCAACCACTGTTAATCACTTATCCGATCTCTAGAAATGACTTTGCCCAACAATGTAATGACTTTGCCAAACCACTGTTAATCACTTATCCGACCTCTAAAATGACTTTGCCCAACAATTGTAATGACTTTGCCAACCACTGTTAATCACTTATCCGATTCTAAAATGACTTTGCCCAACAATTGTAATGACTTTGCCAACCACTGTTAATCACTTATCGATCTCTAAAATGACTTTGCCCAACAATTGTAATGACTTTGCCAACCACTGTTAATCACTATCCGATCTCTAGAAATGACTTTGCCCAAAATTGTAATGACTTTACCAACCACTGTTATCACTTATCCGACCTCTAAAAAAGACTTTGCCCAAAAATTGTAATGACTTTGCCGACAACTGTTAATCACTATTCGATCTCTAGAAATGACTTGCCCAACATTGAATGACTTTGCCACCACTGTTAATAACTTATCCGACACTAAAAATGACTTTGCCCAACATTGTAATGACTTTGCCAACCTCTGTTAATCACTTTCCGAACTCTAAAATGACTTTGCCCAACAATTGTAATGACTTTGCCAACCACTGTTAATCACTTATCCGACTCTAAAAATTACTTTGCCCAACAATTGTAATGACTTTAATCACTGTTACTCTTATCCGAACTCTAAAATGACTTTGCCCAACAATTGTAATGACTTTGCCAACCACTGTTAATCACTTATCCGATCTAAGAAATGACTTTGCCCAACAATTGTAATTAATTTGCCAACCACTGTAAATCACTTATCCGATCTCTAGAAATGACTTTGCCCAACAATTGTAATGACTTTGCCAACCTCTGTTAATCACTTCCTCCTCTAAAAATGACTTTGCCCAACAATTGTAATGACTTTGCAACCACTGTTAATCACTTATCCGAACTCTTGAAATAACTTTGCCCAACAATTGTAATGACTTTGCAAACCTCTGTTAATCACTTTCCGACTCTAAAAATGACTTTGCCCAACAATTGTAATGACTTTGCCAACCACTGTTAATCACCTATCCGACTCTAAAATGACTTTGCCCAACAATTGTAATGACTTGCCAACCACTGTTAATCTCTTATCCGAACTCTAAAAATGATTTTGCCCAACAATTGTAATGACTTTGCCAACCACTGTTAATCACTTATCCGATCTCTAGAAATGACTTTGCCCAACAATTGTAATTATTTGCCAACCACTGTAATCACTTATCCGATCTCTAGAAATGACTTTGCCCAACAATTGTAATGACTTGCCAACCTCTGTTAATCACTTATCCGACTCTAAAATGACTTTGCCCAACAATTGTAATGACTTTGCCAACCACTGTTAATCACTTATCCGACCTAAAAAGAATTTGCCCAACAATTGTAATGACTTTGCCGACAACTGTAAATCACTTATCCGATCTCTAGAAATGACTTTGCCCAACATTGTAATGACTTTGCCAACCACTGTTAATCACTTATCCGATCTCTAGAAATGACCTTGCCCAACAATTGTAATGACTTTGCAAACCACTGTTAATCACTTATCCGACCTCTAAAAATGACTTTGCCCAACAATTGTAATGACTTTGCCAACCACTGTTAATCACTTATCCGAATTCTAAAAATGACTTTGCCTAACAATTGTAAACTTTGCCAACCACTGTTAATCACTTATTCGATCTCTAGAAATGACTTTGCCCAACAATTGTAAAGAATTGCCAACCACTGTAAATCACTTATCCGAACACTAAAAATGACTTTGCCCAACATTGTAATGACTTTGCAAACCTCTGTTAATCACTTTTCCGAACTCTAAAAATGACTTTGCCCAACAATTGTAATGACTTTGCCAACCTGTTAATCACTATCCGACCTCTAAAAATACTTTGCCCAACAATTGAATGACTTTGCCAACCACTGTTAATACCTTATCCGAACACTAAAGATGACTTTGCCCAACAGTTGTAATGACTTTGCAAACCTCTGTTAATCACTTTTCCGAACTCTAAAAATGACTTTGCCCAACAATTGTAATGACTTTGCCAACCACTGTTAATCACCTATCCGACCTCTAAAAATGACTTTGCCCAACAATTGAAATGACTTTGTAATCACTGTTAATCTCTTATCCGAACTCTAAAATGACTTTGCCCAACAATTGTAATGACTTTGCCAACCGTAATCACTTATCCGATCTCAAATGACTTGCCCAACAATTGTAATAATTTGCCAACCACTGTAATCACTTATCCGACTCTAGAAATGACTTTGCCCAACAATTGTAATGACTTTGCCAACCTCTGTTAATCACTTATCCGACCTCTAAAATGACTTTGCCCAACAATTGTAATGACTTTGCCAACCACTGTTAATCACTTATCCGAACTCTGAAATACTTTGCCCAACAATTGTAATGACTTTGCAACCTCTGTTAATCACTTATTCCGAACTCTAAAATGACTTTGCCCAACAATTGTAATGACTTTGCCAACCACTGTTAATCACTATCCGACCTCTAAAATTACTTTGCCCAACAATTGTAATGACTTTGAACCACTGTTAATCACTTATCCGAACTCTAAAATGACTTTGCCCAACAATTGTAATGACTTTGCCAACCACTGTTAATCACTTATCCGATCTCTAGAAATGACTTTGCCCAACAATTGTACTTAATTGCCAACCACTGTAATCACTTATCCGATCTCTAGAAATGACTTTGCCCAACAATTGTAATGACTTTGCCCCACTGTTAATCACTTATCCGACCTCTAAAATGACTTTGCCCAACAATTGTAATGACTTTGCCAACCACTGTTAATCACTTATCCGACTCTAAAAAAGACTTTGCCCAACAATTGTAATGACTTTGCCAACCAACTGTTAATCACTTATCCGATCTCTAGAAATGACTTTGCCCAACAATTGTAATGACTTTGCCAACCACTGTTAATCACTTATCCGATCTCTAGAAATGACTTGCCCAACAATTGTAATGACTTTGCCAACCACTGTTAATCACTTATCCGACTCTAAAAATGACTTTGCCCAACAATTGTAATGACTTTGCCAACCACTGTTAATCACTTATCCGAATTCTAAAAATGACTTTGCCCAACAATTGTAATGACTTTGCCAACACTGTTAATCACTTATCCGATCTCTAGAAATGACTTTGCCCAACAATTGTAATGACTTTGCCAACCACTGTAATCACTTATCCGATCTCTAGAAATGACTTTGCCCAAAATTGTAATGACTTTGCCAACCACTGTAATCACTTATCCGACTCTAAAATGACTTTGCCCAACAATTGTAATGACTTTGCCAACACTGTTAATCACTTATCCGATCTCTAAAATGACTTTGCCCAACAATTGTAATGACTTTGCCAACCACTGTTAATCACTTATCCGATCTAAAATGACTTTGCCCAACAATTGTAATTAATTTGCCAACCACTGTTAATCACTTATCCGATCCTAGAAATGACTTTGCCCAACAATTGTAATGACTTTGCCAACCACTGTTAATCACTTATCCGACTCTAAAAATGACTTTGCCCAACAATTGTAATGACTTTGCCAACCACTGTTAATCACTTATCCGATCTCTAAAATGACTTTGCCCAACAATTGTAATGACTTTGCCAACCACTGTTAATCACTTATCCGACCTTAAAAATGACTTTGCCCAACAATTGTAATGACTTTGCCAACACTGTTAATCACTTATCCGATCTCTAAAATGACTTTGCCCAACAATTGTAATGACTTTGCCAACCACTGTTAATCACTTATCCGACTCTAGAAATGACTTTGCCCAACAATTGTAATGACTTTGCCAACCACTGTTAATCACTTATCCGACCTAAAAATGACTTTGCCCAACAATTGTAATGACTTTGCCAACCACTGTTAATCACTTATCCGAACTCTGAAAAATGACTTTGCCCAACAATTGTAATGACTTTGCCAACCACTGTTAATCACTTATCCGAACTCTAAAAATGACTTTGCCCAACAATTGTAATGACTTTGCCAACCACTGTTAATCACTTATCCGACTCTAAAATGACTTTGCCCAACAATTGTAATGACTTTGCCAACCACTGTTAATCACTTATCCGAACTCTAAAATGACTTTGCCCAACAATTGTAATGACTTTGCCAACCACTGTTAATCACTTATCCGATCTCTAGAAATGACTTTGCCCAACAATTGTATTAATTTGCCAACCACTGTAAATCACTTATCCGATCTCTAGAAATGACTTTGCCCAACAATTGTAATGACTTTGCCAACCACTGTTAATCACTTATCCGACCTCTAAAATGACTTTGCCCAACAATTGTAATGACTTTGCCAACCACTGTTAATCACTTATCCGATCTCTAAAAACTTTGCCCAACAATTGTAATGACTTTGCCAACCACTGTTAATCACTTATCCGATCTCTAGAAATGACTTTGCCCAACAATTGTAATGACTTTGCCAACCACTGTTAATCACTTATCCGATCTCTAGAAATGACTTTGCCCAACAATTGTAATGACTTTGCCAACCACTGTTAATCACTTATCCGACTCTAAAAGACTTTGCCCAACAATTGTAATGACTTTGCCAACCACTGTTAATCACTTATCCGATCTCTAAAAATGACTTTGCCCAACAATTGTAATGACTTTGCCAACCACTGTTAATCACTTATCCGATCTAAAATGACTTTGCCCAACAATTGTAATGACTTTGCCAACCACTGTTAATCACTTATCCGATCTCTAAAATGACTTTGCCCAACAATTGTAATGACTTTGCCAACCACTGTTAATCACTTATCCGATCTCTAAAAATGACTTTGCCCAACAATTGTAATGACTTTGCCAACCACTGTTAATCACTTATCCGATCTCTAAAATGACTTTGCCCAACAATTGTAATGACTTTGCCAACCACTGTAATCACTTATCCGACTCTAAAATGACTTTGCCCAACAATTGTAATGACTTTGCCAACCACTGTTAATCACTTATCCGACTCTAAAAATGACTTTGCCCAACAATTGTAATGACTTTGCCAACCACTGTTAATCACTTATCCGACTCTAAAATGACTTTGCCCAACAATTGTAATGACTTTGCCAACCACTGTTAATCACTTATCCGACTCTAAAATGACTTTGCCCAACAATTGTAATGACTTTGCCAACCACTGTTAATCACTTATCCGATCTCTAGAAATGACTTTGCCCAACAATTGTAATGACTTTGCCAACCACTGTTAATCACTTATCCGACTCTAAAAATGACTTTGCCCAACAATTGTAATGACTTTGCAACCACTGTTAATCACTTATCCGACTCTAAATGACTTTGCCCAACAATTGTAATGACTTTGCCAACCACTGTTAATCACTTATCCGAACTCTAAAATGACTTTGCCCAACAATTGTAATGACTTTGCCAACCACTGTTAATCACTTATCCGATCTAGAAATGACTTTGCCCAACAATTGTTGACTTTGCCAACCACTGTTAATCACTTATCCGATCTCTAGAAAATGACTTTGCCCAACAATTGTAATGACTTTGCCAACCACTGTTAATCACTTATCCGACTCTAAAAATGACTTTGCCCAACAATTGTAATGACTTTGCCAACCACTGTTAATCACTTATCCGATCTAAAATGACTTTGCCCAACAATTGTAATGACTTTGCCAACCACTGTTAATCACTTATCCGATCCTAAAATGACTTTGCCCAACAATTGTAATGACTTTGCCAACCACTGTAATCACTTATCCGATCTCTAGAAATGACTTTGCCCAAAATTGTAATGACTTTGCCAACCACTGTTTACACTTATCCGACTCTAAAAAGACTTTGCCCAAAATTGTAATGACTTTGCCACACTGTTAATCACCTTTCCGATCTAAAAATGACTTTGCCCAACAATTGAATGACTTTGCCAACCACTGTTAATCACTTATCCGACCTAAAATGACTTTGCCCAAAAGAACTTGACTTTGCAACCTCTGTTAATCACTTTCCGAACTCTAAAAATGACTTTGCCCAACAATTGTAATGACTTTGCCAACCACTGTTAATCACTATCCGACCTCTAAAATTACTTTGCCCAACAATTGTAATGACTTGCAACCACTGTTAATCTCTTATCCGAACTCTAAAATGACTTTGCCCAACAATTGTAATGACTTTGCCAACCACTGTTAATCACTTATCCGATCTCAAAAATGACTTTGCCCAACAATTGTAATTACTTTGCCAACCACTGTAATCACTTATCCGATCTCTAGAAATGACTTTGCCCAACAATTGTAATGACTTTGCCAACCTGTTAATCACTTATCCGACCTCTAAAAATGACTTTGCCCAACAATTGTAATGACTTTGCCACCACTGTTAATCACTTATCCGAACTCTAAATACTTTGCCCAACAATTGTAATGACTTTGCAACCACTGTTAATCACTTTCCGAACTCTAAAAATGACTTTGCCCAACAATTGTAATGACTTTGCCAACCACTGTTAATCACTATCCGACCTCTAAAATGACTTTGCCCAACAATTGTAATGACTTTGATCAACTGTTAATCTCTTATCCGAACTCTAAAATGATTTGCCCAACAATTGTAATGACTTTGCCAACCACTGTTAATCACTTATCCGATCTCTAGAAATGACTTTGCCCAACAATTGTAATGACTTTGCCAACCACTGTAAATCACTTATCCGATCTAAAATGACTTTGCAACAATTGTAATGACTTTGCCAACCACTGTTAATCACTTATCCGACCTCTAAAATGACTTTGCCCAACAATTGTAATGACTTTGCCAACCACTGTTAATCACTTATCCGACCTCTAAAAAGATTTGCCCAACAATTGTAATGACTTTGCCACAACTGTAATCACTTATCCGATCTCTAGAAATGACTTTGCCCAACAATTGTAATGACTTTGCCAACCACTGTTAATCACTTATCCGATCTCTAGAAATGACTTTGCCCAACAATTGTAATGACTTTGCAACCACTGTTAATCACTTATCCGACCTCTAAAAATGACTTTGCCCAACAATTGTAATGACTTTGCCAACCACTGTTAATCACTTATCCGAATTCTAAAATGACTTTGCCCAACAATTGTAATGACTTTGCCAACCACTGTTAATCACTTATTCGAACTCTAGAAATGACTTTGCCCAACAATTGTAATGACTTTGCCAACCACTGTAATCACTTATCCGATCTCTAAAATGACTTTGCCCAAAATTGTAATGACTTTGCCAACCACTGTTATCACTTATCCGACCTCTAAAAAGACTTTGCCCAAAATTGTAATGACTTTGCCAACCACTGTTAATCACTATCCGACTCTAAAAATGACTTTGCCCACAATTGTAATGACTTTGTAATCACTGTTAATCTCTTATCCGAACTCTAAAAATGACTTTGCCCAACAATTGTAATGACTTTGCCAACCACTGTTAATCACTTATCCGATCTCTAGAAATGACTTTGCCCAACAATTGTAATGATTTGCCAACCACTGTAATCACTTATCCGATCTCTAGAAATGACTTTGCCCAACAATTGTAATGACTTTGCCAACCTCTGTTAATCACTTATCCGACCTCTAAAATGACTTTGCCCAACAGTTGTACTTTTGCAACCTCTGTTAATCACTTTTCCGAACCTAAAAATGACTTTGCCCAACAATTGTAATGACTTTGCCAACCACTGTTAATCACTATCCGACTCTAAAAATTACTTTGCCCAACAATTGTAATGACTTTGTAATCACTGTTAATCTTATCCGAACTCTAAAATGACTTTGCCCAACAATTGTAATGACTTTGCCAACCACTGTTAATCACTTATCCGATCTCAAAAAGACTTTGCCCAACAATTGTAATGACTTTGCCAACCACTGTAATCACTTATCCGATCTCTAGAAATGACTTTGCCAACAATTGTAATGACTTTGCCAACCTGTTAATCACTTATCCGACCTCTAAAAATGACTTTGCCCAACAATTGTAATGACTTTGCAAACCACTGTTATCACTTATCCGAACTCTGAAATACTTTGCCCAACAATTGTAATGACTTTGCAACCTCTGTTAATCACTTTCCGAACTCTAAAAATGACTTTGCCCAACAATTGTAATGACTTTGCCAACCACTGTTAATCACTATCCGACCTCTAAAAATTACTTTGCCCAACAATTGTAATGACTTTGTAACCACTGTTAATCTCTTATCCGAACTCTAAAATGATTTGCCCAACAATTGTAATGACTTTGCCAACCACTGTTAATCACTTATCCGATCTCTAAAATGACTTTGCCCAACAATTGTAATGACTTTGCCAACCACTGTAATCACTTATCCGATCTAGAAATGACTTTGCCCAACAATTGTAATGACTTTGCCAACCTCTGTTAATCACTTATCCGACCTCTAAAAATGACTTTGCCCAACAATTGTAATGACTTTGCCAACCACTGTTAATCACTTATCCGACCTCTAAAAAGACTTTGCCCAACAATTGTAATGACTTTGCCACACTGTAATCACTTATCCGATCTCTAGAAATGACTTTGCCCAACAATTGTAATGACTTTGCCAACCACTGTTAATCACTTATCCGATCTCTAGAAATGACTTTGCCCAACAATTGTAATGACTTTGCAAACCACTGTTAATCACTTATCCGACCTCTAAAAATGACTTTGCCCAACAATTGTAATGACTTTGCCAACCACTGTTAATCACTTATCCGAATTCTAAAATGACTTTGCCCAACATTGTAATGACTTTGCCAACCACTGTTAATCACTTATTCCGATCTCTAGAAATGACTTTGCCCAACAATTGTAGAATTTGCCAACCACTGTAATCACTTATCCGATCTCTAGAAATGACTTTGCCCAAAATTGTAATGACTTTACCAACCACTGTTTATCACTTATCCGACCTCTAAAAAGACTTTGCCCAAAATTGTAATGACTTTGCCAACCACTGTTAATCACTATCCGACTCTAAAAATTACTTTGCCCAACAATTGTAATGACTTTGCCAACCACTGTTAATCACTTATTCGATCTCTAGAAATGACTTTGCCCAACAATTGTAAGACTTTGCCAACCACTGTTAATCACTTATCCGAACTCTTGAAATACTTTGCCCAACAATTGTAATGACTTTGCAACCACTGTTAATCACTTATCCGACCTCTAAAAATGACTTTGCCCAACAATTGTAATGACTTTGCCAACCACTGTTAATCACTTATCCGACTCTAAAAATGACTTTGCCCAACAATTGTAATGACTTTGCCAACCACTGTTAATCACTTATCGATCTCTAGAAATGACTTTGCCCAACAATTGTAAGAATTTGCCAACCACTGTTAATCACTTATCCGATCTCTAGAAATGACTTTGCCCAAAATTGTAATGACTTTGCCAACCACTGTTATCACTTATCCGACCTCTAAAAAGACTTTGCCCAAAATTGTAATGACTTTGCCAACCACTGTTAATCACTTATCCGACCTCTAAAATGACTTTGCCCAACAATTGTAATGACTTTGTAATCACTGTTAATCTCTTATCCGAACTCTAAAAATGACTTTGCCCAACAATGTAATGACTTTGCCAACCACTGTTAATCACTTATCCGATCTCTAGAAATGACTTTGCCCAACAATTGTAATCTTTGCCAACCACTGTAATCACTTATCCGATCTCTAGAAATGACTTTGCCCAACAATTGTAATGACTTTGCAACCTCTGTTAATCACTTATCCGACCTCTAAAAATGACTTTGCCCAACATTGTAATGACTTGCAAACCTCTGTTAATCACTTTCCGACCCTAAAATGACTTTGCCCAACAATTGTAATGACTTTGCCAACCACTGTTAATCACCTATCCGACCTCTAAAAATTACTTTGCCCAACAATTGTAATGACTTTGTAATCACTGTTAATCTCTTATCCGAACTCTAAAAATGACTTTGCCCAACAATTGTATGACTTTGCCAACCACTGTTAATCACTAATCCGATCTCTAGAAATGACTTTGCCCAACAATTGTAATGAATTTGCCAACCACTGTAAATCACTTATCCGATCTCTAGAAATGACTTTGCCCAACAATTGTAATGAATTTGCCAACCACTGTAAATCACTTATCCGATCTCTAAAAATGACTTTGCCCAACAATTGAAATGACTTTGCAAACCACTGTTAATAACTTATCCGAACTCTAAAAATGACTTTGCCCAACAATTTTAATGACATTGCCAACCACTATTAATCACTTACGCGGACTCTAAAAATGACTTTTCTTAAAAATTGTAATGGACTTTGACACACACTGTTAATCACTTATCCGACCCCTAAAAATGACTTTGCCCAACAATTGAAATGACTTTGCCAACCACTGTAATCACTTATCCGACCTCTAAAAATGACTTGCCCAACAATTGTAATGACTTTGCCAACCACTGTTAATCACTTATCCGAACTCTTGAAATAACTTTGCCCAACAATAGTAATGACTTTGCAAAACCACTGTTAATAACTTATCCGAACTCTAAAAATGACTTTGCCCAACAATTTTAATGACCTTGTCAACCACTATTAATCACTTATCCGGACTCTAAAAATGACTTTCCTTAAAAATTGTAATGACTTTGACACACACTGTGAATCACTTATCCGACCCCTAAAATGACTTTGCCCAACAATTGTAATTACTTTGCCAACCACTGTTAATCACCTATCCGACCTCTAAAAATTACTTTGCCCAACAATTTTAATGACTTTGCCAACCACTGTTAATAAATTATACGAACTCTAGAAATGACTTTGCTCAACAATTGTAATGACTTTGCCAACCACTGTTAATCACTTATCCGACCCCTAAAAATGACTTTGCCCAACAATTGTAATTACTTTGCCAACCACTGTTAATCACTTATCCGATCTCTAGAAATGACTTTGCCCAACAATTGTAATGACTTTGCCAACCACTGTCAATAAATTATACGAACCTCTAGAAATGACTTTGCTCAACAATTGTAATGACTTTGCCAACCACTGTTAATCACTTATCCGACCCCTAAAAATGACATTGCCAACATTGTAATGACTTTGCCAACCACTGTTAATCACTTATCCGACCCCTAAAATGACTTTGCCCAACAATTGTAATTACTTTGCCAACCACTGTTAATCACTTATCCGATCTCTAGAAATGACTTTGCCCAACACTTGTAATGACTTTGCCAACCACTGTTAATAAATTATCCGAACTCTAGAAATGACTTGCCCAACAATTGTAATGACTTTGCCGACCACTGTTAATCACTTATCCGAATTCTAAAAATGACTTTGCCTAACAATTGTAATGACTTTGCCAACCACTGTTAATCACCTATTCGATCTCTAGAAATGACTTTGCCCACAAATTGTAAAGAATTTGCCAACCACTGTAAATCACTTATCCGATCTCTAGAAATGACTTTGCCCAAAAATTGTAATGACTTTACCAACCACTGTTTATCACTTATCCGACCTCTAAAAAAGACTTTGCCCAAAAATTGTAATGACTTTGCCGACAACTGTTAATCACCTATTCGATCTCTAGAAATGACTTTGCCCAACAATTGAAACGACTTTGCCAACCACTGTTAATAACTTATCCGAACACTAAAAATGACTTTGCCCAACAGTTGTAATGACTTTGCAAACCTCTGTTAATCACTTTTCTGACTCTAAAAATGACTTTGCCCAACAATTGTAATGACTTTGCCAACCACTGTTAATCACCTATCCGACCTCTAAAAATTACTTTGCCCAACAATTGTAATGACTTTGTAATCACTGTTAATCTCTTATCCGAACTCTAAAAATGACTTTGCCCAACAATTGTAATGACTTTGCCAACCTCTGTTAATCACTTATCCGAACTCTAAAAATGACTTTGCCCAGCAATTGAAATGACTTTGCAAACCACTGTTAATAACTTATCCGAACTCTAAAAATGACTTTGCCCAACAATTTTAATGACATTGCCAACCACTATTAATCACTTACCCGGACTCTAAAAATGACTTTTCTTAAAAATTGTAATGACTTTGACACACACTGTTAATCACTTATCCGACCCCTAAAAATGACTTTGCCCAACAATTGAAATGACTTTGCCAACCACTGTTAATCACTTATCCGACCTCTAAAAATGACTTTGCCCAACAATTGTAATGACTTTGCCAACCACTGTTAATCACTTATCCGAACTCTTGAAATAACTTTGCCAACAATAGTAATGACTTTGCAAACCACTGTTAATAACTTATCCGAACTCTAAAAATGACTTTGCCCAACAATTTTAATGACCTTGTCAACCACTATTAATCACTTATCCGGACTCTAAAAATGACTTTCCTTAAAAATTGTAATGACTTTGACACACACTGTGAATCACTTATCCGACCCCTAAAAATGACTTTGCCCAACAATTGTAATTACTTGCCAACCACTGTTAATCACCTATCCGACCTCTAAAAATTACTTTGCCCAACAATTGTAATGACTTTGCCAACCACTGTTAATAAATTATACGAACTCTAGAAATGACTTTGCTCAACAATTGTAATGACTTTGCCAACCACTGTTAATCACTTATCCGACCCCTAAAAATGACTTTGCCCAACAATTGTAATTACTTTGCCAACCACTGTTAATCACTTATCCGATCTCTAGAAATGACTTTGCCCAACACTTGTAATGACTTTGCCAACCACTGTTAATAAATTATCCGAACTCTAGAAATGACTTTGCCCAACAATTGTAATGACTTTGCCGACCACTGTTAATCACTTATCCGAATTCTAAAAATGACTTTGCCTAACAATTGTAATGACTTTGCCAACCACTGTTAATCACCTATTCGATCTCTAGAAATGACTTTGCCCAACAATTGTAAAGAATTTGCCAACCACTGTAAATCACTTATCCGATCTCTAGAAATGACTTTGCCCAAAAATTGTAATGACTTTACCAACCACTGTTTATCACTTATCCGACCTCTAAAAAAGACTTTGCCCAAAAATTGTAATGACTTTGCCGACAACTGTTAATCACCTATTCGATCTCTAGAAATGACTTTGCCCAACAATTGAAACGACTTTGCCAACCACTGTTAATAACTTATCCGAACACTAAAAATGACTTTGCCCAACAGTTGTAATGACTTTGCAAACCTCTGTTAATCACTTTTCTGAACTCTAAAATGACTTTGCCCAACAATTGTAATGACTTTGCCAACCACTGTTAATCACCTATCCGACCTCTAAAAATTACTTTGCCCAACAATTGTAATGACTTTGTAATCACTGTTAATCTCTTATCCGAACTCTAAAAATGACTTTGCCCAACAATTGTAATGACTTTGCCAACCTCTGTTAATCACTTATCCGAACTCTAAAAAATGACTTTGCCCAGCAAGTGAAATGACTTTGCAAACCACTGTTAATAACTTATCCGAACTCTAAAAATGACTTTGCCCAACAATTTTAATGACATTGCCAACCACTATTAATCACTTACCCGGACTCTAAAAATGACTTTTCTTAAAAATTGTAATGACTTTGACACACACTGTTAATCACTTATCCGACCCCTAAAAATGACTTTGCCCAACAATTGAAATGACTTGCCAACCACTGTTAATCACTTATCCGACCTCTAAAAATGACTTTGCCCAACAATTGTAATGACTTTGCCAACCACTGTTAATCACTTATCCGAACTCTTGAAATAACTTTGCCCAACAATTGTAATGACTTTGCAAACCACTGTTAATAACTTATCCGAACTCTAACAATGACTTTGCCCAACAATTTAATGACCTTGTCACCACTATTAATCACTTATCCGGAATCTAAAATGACTTTCCTTAAAAATTGTAATGACGTTGACACACACTGTGAATCACTTATCCGACCCCTAAAAATGACTTTGCCCAACAATTGTAATTACTTTGCCAACCACTGTTAATCACCTATCCGACCTCTAAAATTACTTTGCCCAACAATTGTAATGACTTTGCCAACCACTGTCAATAAATTATACGAACTCTAGAAATGACTTTGCTCAACAATTGTAATGACTTTGCCACCACTGTTAATCACTTATCCGACCCCTAAAAATGACATTGCCCAACAATTGTAATGACTTTGCCACCACTGTTAATCACTTATCCGACCCCTAAAAATGACTTTGCCCAACAATTGTAATTACTTTGCCAACCACTGTTAATCACTTATCCGATCTCTAGAAATGACTTTGCCCAACACTTGTAAGACTTTGCCAACCACTGTTAATAAATTATCCGAACTCTAGAAATGACTTTGCCCAACAATTGTAATGACTTTGCCAACCACTGGTTAATCACTTATCCGAATTCTAAAAATGACTTTGCCCAACAATTGTAATGACTTTGCCAACCACTGTTAATCACTTATCCGATCTCTAGAATGACTTTGCCCAACAATTGTAATGACTTTGCCAACCACTGTTAATCACTTATCCGATCTCTAAAAATGACTTTGCCCAACAATTGTAATGACTTGCAAACCACTGTTAATCACTTATCCGACCTCTAAAAATGACTTTTGCCCAACAATTGTAATGACTTTGCCAACCACTGTTAATCACTTATCCGAATCCTAAAAATGACTTTGCCAAACAATTGTAATGACTTTGCCAACCACTGTTAATCACTTATTCGATCTCTAGAAATGACTTTGCCCAACAATTGTAAAGGAATTTGCCAACCACTGTAAATCACTTATCCGATCTCTAGAAATGACTTTGCCCCAAAAATTGTAATGACTTTACCAACCACTGTTTATCACTTATCCGACCTCTAAAAAAGACTTTGCCCAAAAATTGTAATGACTTTGCCGACAACTGTTAATCACCTATTCGATCTCTAGAAATGACTTTGCCCAACAATTGAAACGACTTTGCCAACCACTGTTAATAACTTATCCGAACACTAAAAATGACTTTGCCCAACAGTTGTAATGACTTTGCAAACCTCTGTTAATCACTATTCTGAACTCTAAAAATGACTTTGCCCAACAATTGTAATGACTTTGCCAACCACTGTTAATCACCTATCCGACCTCTAAAAATTACTTTGCCCAACCATTGTAATGACTTTGTAATCACTGTTAATCTCTTATCCGAACTCTAAAAATGACTTTGCCCAACAATTGGTAATGACTTTGCCAACCTCTGTTAATCATTATCCGAACTCAAAATGACTTTGCCCAGCAATTGAAATGACTTTGCAAACCACTGTTAATAACTATCCGAACTCTAAAAATGACTTTGCCCAACAATTTTAATGACATTGCCAACCACTATTAATCACTTACCCGGACTCTAAAAATGACTTTTCTTAAAAATTGTAATGACTTTGACACACACTGTTAATCACTTATCCGACCCCTAAAAATGACTTTGCCCAACAATTGAAATGACTTTGCCAACCACTGTTAATCACTTATCCGACCTCTAAAATGACTTTGCCCAACAATTGTAATGACTTTGCCAACCACTGTTAATCACTTATCCGAACTCTTGAAATAACTTTGCCCAACAATTGTAATGACTTTGCAAACCACTGTTAATAACTTATCCGAACTCTAAAAATGACTTTGCCCAACAGTTTTAATGACCTTGTCAACCACTATTAATCACTTATCCGGAATCTAAAAATGACTTTCCTTAAAAATTGTAATGACGTTGACACACACTGTGAATCACTTATCCGACCCCTAAAATGACTTTGCCCAACAATTGTAATTACTTTGCCAACCACTGTTAATCACCTATCCGACCTCTAAAAATTACTTTGCCCAACAATTGTAATGACTTTGCCAACCACTGTCAATAAATTATACGAACTCTAGAAATGACTTTGCTCAACAATTGTAAGATTTGCCAACACTGTTAATCACTTATCCGACCCCTAAAAATGACATTGCCCAACAATTGTAATGACTTGCCAACCACTGTTAATACTTATCCGACCCTAAAATGACTTTGCCCAACAATTGTAATTACTTTGCCAACCACTGTTAATCACTTATCCGATCTCAGAAATGACTTGCCCAACACTTGTAATGACTTTGCCAACCACTGTTAATAAATTATCCGAACTCTAGAAATGACTTTGCCCAACAATTGTAATGACTTTGCCAACCACTGTTAATCATTATCCGAATTCTAAAAATGACTTTGCCCAACAATTGTAATGACTTTGCCAACCACTGTTAATCACTTATCCGATCTCTAGAAATGACTTTGCCCAACAATTGTAATGACTTGCCACCACTGTTAATCACTTATCCGATCTCTAAAAATGACTTTGCCCAACAATTGTAATGACTTTGCAAACCACTGTTAATCACTTATCCGACCTCTAAAAATGACTTTGCCCAACAATTGTAATGACTTTGCAACCACTGTTAATCACTTATCCGAATTCTAAAAATGACTTTGCCTAACAATTGTAATGACTTTGCCAACCACTGTTAATCACTTATTCGATCTCTAGAAATGACTTTGCCCAACAATTGTAAGGAATTTGCCAACCACTGTAAATCACTTATCCGATCTCTAGAAATGACTTTGCCCAAAAATTGTAATGACTTACCAACCACTGTTTATCACTTATCCGACCTCTAAAAAAGACTTTGCCCAAAATTGTAATGACTTTGCCGACAAACTGTTAATCACCTATTCGATCTCTAGAATGACTTGCCCAACAATTGAAACGACTTTGCCAACCACTGTTAATAACTTATCCGAACACTAAAAATGACTTTGCCCAACAGTTGTAATGACTTTGCAAACCTCTGTTAATCACTTTTCTGAACTCTAAAAATGACTTTGCCCAACAATTGTAATGACTTTGCCAACCACTGTTAATCACCTATCCGACCTCTAAAAATTACTTTGCCCAACAATTGTAATGACTTTGTAATCACGTTAATCTTATCCGAACTCTAAAATGACTTTGCCCAACAATTGTAATGACTTTGCCAACCACTGTTAATCACTTATCCGACTCTAAAATGACTTTGCCCAAACAATTGAAATTAATTTGCCAACCACTGTAAATCACTTATCCGATCTCTAGAAATGACTTGCCAACGATTGTAATGACTTGCCAACCTCTGTTAATCACATCCGACCTTAAAAATGACTTTGCCCAACAGTTGTAATGACTTTGCACACTTGTTAATCACTTTTCCGAACTCTAAAAATGACTTTGCCCAACAATTGTAATGACTTTGCCAACCACTGTTAATCACCTATCCGACCTCTAAAAATACTTTGCCCAACAATTGTAATGACTTTGTAATCACTGTTAATCTCATCCGAACTCTAAAAATGACTTTGCCCAACAATTGTAATGACTTTGCCAACCACTGTTAATCACTTATCCGATCTCTAGAAATGACTTTGCCCAACAATTGTAATGAATTTGCCAACCACTGTAAATCACTTGTCCGATCTCTAGAAATGACTTGCCCAACAATTGTAATGACTTGCCAACCTCGGTTAATCACTTATCCGAACTCTAAAAATGACTTTGCCCAGCAATTGAAAGACTTTGCAAACCACTGTTAATAACTTATCCGAACTCTAAAAATGACTTTGCCCAACAATTTTAATGACATTGCCACCACTATTAATCACTACCGGACTCTAAAATGACTTTTCTTAAAATTGTAATGACTTGAAACACACTGTTAATCACTTATCCGACCCCTAAAAATGACTTTGCCCAACAATTGAATGACTTTGCCAACCACTGTTAATCACTTATCCGACTCTAAAAATGACTTAGCCCAACAATTGTAATGACTTTGCCAACCACTGTTAATCATTATCCGAACTCTTGAAATAACTTTGCCCAACAATTGTAATGACATTGCAAACCACGTTAATAACTTATCCGAACTCTAAAAATGACTTTGCCCAACAATTTTAATGACCTTGTCAACCACTATTAATCACTTATCCGGACTCTAAAAATGACTTTCCTTAAAAATTGTAATGACTTTGACACACACTGTGAATCACTTATCCGACCCCTAAAAATGACTTTGCCAACATTGTAATTACTTTGCCAACCACTGTTAATCACTATACGATCTCTAGAAATGACTTTGCCCAACAATTGTAATGACTTTGCCAACCACTGTAATAAATTATCCGAACTAGAAATGACTTTGCTCAACAATTGTAATGACTTTGCCAACCACTGTTAATCACTTATCGACCTAAAAATGACATTGCCCAACAATTGTAATGACTTTGCCAACCACTGTTAATCACTTATCCGACCCCTAAAAATGACTTTGCCCAACAATTGTAATTACTTTGCCAACCACTGTTAATCACTATCCGATCTCTAGAAATGACTTTGCCCAACAATGTAATGACTTTGCCAACCACTGTTAACCACTTATCCGAATTCTAAAAATGACTTTGCCCAAACAATTGTAATGACTTTACCAACCACTGTTAATCACTTATCCGATCTCTAGAAATGACTTTGCCCAACAATTGTAATGACTTTGCCAACCACTGTTAAAAAATTATCCGAACTCTAAAAAATCACTTTGCCCAAAATTGTAATTACTTTGCCAACCACTGTTAATCACTTATCCGACTCTAAATGACTTGCCCAACAATTGTAATGACTTTGCCAACCACTGTAATCACTTATCCGACTCTAAAAATGACTTTGCCCAACAATTGTAATGACTTTGCCAACCACTACTAATCACTTATCTGACCTCTAAAAATGACTTTGCCCAACAATTGTAATGACTTTGCCAACCACTGTTAATCACTTATCCGATCTCTAGAAATAAAATTGCCCACAATTGTAATGACTTTGCCAACAACTGTTAACTTATCCGAACTCTAAAAATGACTTTGCCAACAATTGTAATGACTTTGCCAACCACTGTTAATCACTTATCCGATCTCTAGAAATGACTTGCCCAACAATTGTAATGAATTTGCCAACCACTGTATCACTTATCCGAACACTAAAAATGACTTTGCCCAACAGTTGTAATGACTTTGCAAACCTCTGTTAATCACTTTCTGAACTTAAAAATGACTTGCCCAACAATTGTAATGACTTTGCAACCACTGTTAATCACTTATCCGATCTCTAGAAATGACTCTGCCCAACAATTGTAATGACTTTGCCAACCACTGTAAATCACTTATCCGATCTAGAAATGACTTTGCCCAAAAATTGTAATGACTTTACCAACCACTGTTTAACTTATCCGACCTCTAAAAAAGACTTTGCCCAAAAATTGTAATGACTTTGCCGACAACTGTTAATCACTATTCGATCTCTAGAAATGACTTTGCCCAACAATTGAAATGACTTGCCAACCACTGTTAATAACTTATCCGAACACTAAAAATGACTTTGCCCAACAGTTGTAATGACTTTGCAAACCTCTGTTAATCACTTTTCCGGACTCTAAAAATGACTTTCCTTAAAAATTGTAATGACTTTGACACACACTGTGAATCACTTATCCGACCCCTAAAAATGACTTTGCCAACAATTGTAATTACTTTGCCAACCACTGTTAATCACTTATCCGATCTCTAGAAATGACTTGCCCAACAATTGTAATGACTTTGCAACCATGTTAATAAATTATCCGAACTCTAGAAATGACTTTGTCAACAATTGTAATGACTTTGCCAACCACTGTTAATCACTTATCCGACCCCTAAAAATGACTGCCCAACAATTGTAATGACTTTGCCAACCACTGTTAATCACTATCCGACCCCTAAAAATGACTTTGCCCAACAATTGTAATTACTTTGCCAACCACTGTTAATCATTATCCGATCTCTAGAAATGACTTTGCCCAACATTGTAATGACTTGCCAACCACTGTTAATAAATTATCCGAACTCTAGAAATGACTTTGCCCAACAATTGTAATGAATTTGCCAACCACTGTAAATCCTTATCCGATCTCTAGAATGACTTTGCTCAAAAATTGTAATGACTTTGCCAACCACTGTTAATCACTTATCCGACCTCTAAAAAAGAATTTGCCAACAATTGTAATGACTTTGCGACAACTGTAAATCACTTATCCGATCTCAAGAAATGACTTGCCCAACAATTGTAATGACTTTGCCAACCACTGTAATCACTTATCCGATCTCTAGAATGACTTTGCCAACAATGTAATGAATTTGCCAACCACTGTAAATCACTTATCCGATCTCTAGAAATGACTTTGCTCAAAAATTGTAATGACTTTGCCAACCATGTTAAAAATTATCCGAACTCTAAATGACTTTGCCCAACAATTGTAATGATTGCCAACCACTGTTAATCACTTATCCGATCTCTAGAAATAAATTGCCCAACAATTGTAATGACTTTCCAACCACTGTTAATCACTTATCCGATCTCTAGAAATGACTTTGCCCAACAATTGTAATGAATTTGCCAACTACTGTTAATCACTTATCCGATCTCTAGAAATGACTTTGCCCAACAATTGTAATGAATTTGCCAACCACTGTTAATCACTTATCCGATCTCTAGAAATGACTTTGCCCAACAATTGTAATGAATTGCCAAACTGTAAATCACTTATCCGATCTCTAGAAATGACTTGCTCAAAATTGTAATGACTTTGCCAACCACTGTAATCACTTATCCGAATTCTAAAAATGACTTTGCCTAACAATGTAATGACTTGCCAACCACTGTAAATCACTTATCCGATCTCTAGAAATGACTTTGCCCAAAAATTGTAATGACTTTACCAACCACTGTTTATCACTTATCCGACCTCTAAAAAAGACTTTGCCCAAAAATGTAATGACTTTGCCGACAACTGTTAATCACCTATTCGATCTCTAGAAACTGACTTTGCCCAACAATTGAAATGACTTTGCAAACCTCTGTTAATCACTTTTCGGACTCTAAAAATGACTTTCCTTAAAAATTGTAATGACTTGACACACACTGTGAATCACTTATCCGACCCTAAAAATGACTTTGCCCAACAATTGTAATTACTTTGCCAACCACTGTTAATCACTTATCCGATCTCTAGAAATGACTTTGCCCAATAATTGTAATGACTTTGCCAACCACTGTTAATAAATTATCCGAACTCTAGAAATGACTTTGCTCAACAATTGTAATGACTTTGCCAACCACTGTTAATCACTTATCCGACCCCTAAAAATGACATTGCCCAACAATTGTAATGACTTTGCCAACCATGTTAATCACTTATCCGACCCTAAAAATGACTTTGCCCAACAATTGTAATTACTTTGCCAACCACTGTAATCACTTATCCGATCTCTAGAAATGACTTTGCCCAACATTGTAATGACTTTGCCAACCACTGTAATAAATTATCCGAACTCTAGAAATGACTTGCCCAACAATTGTAATGAATTTGCCAACCACTGTAAATCACTTATCCGATCTCTAGAAATGACTTTGCTCAAAAATTGTAATGACTTTGCCAACCACTGTTAATCACTTATCCGACCTCTAAAAAAGATTTGCCCAACAATTGTAATGACTTTGCCGAAACTGAAATCACTTATCCGATCTCAGAAATGACTTTGCCCAACAATTGTAATGACTTTGCCAACCATGTTAATCACTTATCCGATCTCTAGAAATGACTTTGCCCAACAATTGTAATGAATTTGCCAACACTGTTAATCACTTATCGATCTCTAGAAATGACTTTGCCCAACAATTGTAATGAATTTGCCAACCACTGTTAATCACTTATCCGATCTCTAGAAATGACTTTGCCCAACAATTGTAATGAATTTGCCAACCACTGTAAATCACTTATCCGATCTCTAGAAATGACTTTGCTCAAAAATTGTAATGACTTTGCCAACCACTGTTAATCACTTATCCGAATTCTAAAAATGACTTTGCCTAACAATTGTAATGACTTTGCCAACCACTGTAAATCACTTATCCGATCTCTAGAAATGACTTTGCCCAAAAATTGTAATGACTTTACCAACCACTGTTATCACTTATCCGACCTCTAAAAAGACTTTGCCCAAAAATTGTAATGACTTTGCCGACAACTGTTAATCACCTATTCGATCTCTAGAAATGACTTCGCCCAACAATTGAATGACTTTGCAAACCTCTGTTAATCACTTTTCCGGACTCTAAAAATGACTTTCCTTAAAAATTGTAATGACTTTGACACACACTGTGAATCACTTATCCGACCCCTAAAAATGACTTTGCCCAACAATTGTAATTACTTTGCCAACCAACTGTTAATCACTTATCCGATCTCTAGAAATGGACTTTGCCCAATAATTGTAATGACTTTGCCAACCACTGTAATAAATTATTCGAACTCTAGAAATGACTTTGCTCAACAATTGTAATGACTTTGCAACCACTGTTAATCACTTATCCGACCCCTAAAAATGACATTGCCCAACAATGTAATGACTTTGCCAACCACTGTTAATCACTTATCCGACCCCTAAAAATGACTTTGCCCAACAATTGTAATTACTTTGCCAACCACTGTTAATAAATTATCCGAACTCTAGAAATGACTTTGCCCAACAATTGTAATGAATTTGCCAACCACTGTAATCACTTATCCGATCTCTAAATGACTTTGCTCAAAATTGTAATGACTTGCCAACCACTGTTAATCACTTATCGACCTCTAAAAAAGAATTTGCCCACAATTGTAATGACTTTGCCGACAACTGTAAATCACTTATCCGATCTCAAGAAATGACTTGCCCAACAATTGTAATGACTTTGCCAACCACTGTTAATCACTATCCGATCTCTAAAAATGACTTTGCCCAACAATTGTAATGACTTTGCCAACCACTGTAAATCACTTATCCGATCTCTAGAAATGACTTTGCTCAAAATTGTAATGACTTTGCCAACCACTGTTAATCACTTATCCGACCTCTAAAAGAATTTGCCCAACAATTGTAATGACTTTGCCGACACTGTAATCACTTATCCGATCTCAAGAAATGACTTTGCCCAACAATTGTAATGACTTTGCCAACCATGTTAATCACTTATCCGATCTCAAAAATGACTTTGCCCAACAATTGTAATGACTTTGCCAACCACTGTAAATCACTTATCCGAACTCTAAAAATGACTTTGCCCAACAATTGTAATGACTTTGCCAACACTACTAATCACTTATCCGACCTCTAAAAATGACTTTGCCCAACAATTGTAATGACTTTGCCAACCACTGTTAATCACTTATCCGATCTCTAGAAATAAAATTGCCCAACAATTGTAATGACTTTGCCAACAACTGTTAATACTTATCCGAACTCTAAAAATGACTTGCCCAACAATTGTAATGACTTTGCCAACCACTGTTAATCACTTATCCGACCCTAAAAATGACTTTGCTCAAAATTGTAATGACTTGCCAACCACGGTTAATCACTTATCCGATCTCTAGAAATAAATTGCCCAACAATTGTAATGACTTTGCCAACAACTGTTAATAACTTATCCGAACTCTAAAAATGACTTTGCCCAACAATTGTAATGACTTTGCCAACCACTGTAATCACTTATCCGACCTCTAAAAAGAATTTGCCCAACATTGTAATGACTTTACCGACAACTGTAAATCACTTATCCGATCTCTAGAAATGACTTTGCCCAACAATTGTAATGACTTTGCCAACCACTGTTAATCACTATCCGATCTCTAGAAATGACTTTGCCCAACAATTGTAATGACTTTGCAAACCACTGTTAATCACTTATCCGACTCTAAAATGACTTTGCTCAACAATTGTAATGACTTTGCCAACCACTGTTAATCACTTATCCGAATTCTAAAAGACTTTGCCTAACAATTGTAATGACTTTGCCAACCACTGTTAATCACTTATTCGATCTCTAGAAATGACTTTGCCCAACAATTGTAAAGAATTGCCAACCACTGTAAATCACTTATCCGATCTCTAGAAATGACTTTGCCCAAAAATTGTAATGACTTTACCAACCACTGAATCACTTATCCGACCTCTAAAAAAGACTTGCCCAAAATTGTAATGACTTTGCCAACCACTGTTAATCACCTATCCGACTCTAAAAATTACTTTGCCCAACAATTGTAATGACTTTGTAATCACTGTTAATCTCTTATCCGAACTCTAAAAATGACTTTGCCCAACAATTGTAATGACTTTGCCGACAACTGTTAATCACCTATTCGATCTCTAGAAATGACTTTGCCCAACAATTGAATGACTTTGCCAACCACTGTTAATAACTTATCCGAACACTAAAAATGACTTTGCCCAACAGTTGTAATGACTTTGCAAACCTCTGTTAATCACTTTTCCGAACTCTAAAATGACTTTGCCTAACAATGTAATGACTTTGCCAACCACTGTTAATCACCTATCCGACCTCTAAAAATACTTTGCCCACAATGTAATGACTTTGTAATCACTGTTAATCTCTTATCCGAACTCTAAAAATGACTTTGCCCAACAATGTAATGACTTTGCCAACCACTGTTAATCACTTATCCGATCTCTAGAAATGACTTTGCCCAACAATTGTAATGACTTTGCCAACCTCTGTTAATCACTTATCCGCTCTAAAAATGACTTTGCCCAACAATTGTAATGACTTTGCAAACCACTGTTAATCACTTATCCGATCTTGAAATAACTTTGCCCAACAATTGTAATGACTTTGCAACAACTGTTAATAACTTATCCGAACTCTAAAAATGACTTTGCCCAACAATTAATGACTTGCCAACGACTATTAATCACTTATCCGGACTCTAAAAATGACTTTCCTTAAAAATTGTAAGACTTGACAACACTGTGAATCACTTATCCGACCCCTAAAAATGACTTAACCCAACAATTGTAATTACTTTGCCAACCACTGTTAATCACTTATCCGATCTCTAGAAATGACTTTGCCCAACAATGTAATGACTTTGCCAACCACTGTAATAAATTATCCGAACTCTAGAAATGACTTTGCCCAACAATTGTAATGACTTTGCCAACCACTGTTAATCACTTATCCGACCCCTAAAAATGACTTGCCCAACAATTGTAATGACTTTGCCAACCACTGTTAATCACTTATCCGATCTCTAGAAATGACTTTGCCCAACAATTGTAATGACTTTGCCAACCACTGTTAATAAATTATCCGAACTCTAGAAATGACTTTGCCCAACAATTGTAATGACTTTGCCAACCACTGTTAAAAAATTATCCGAACTCTAATAATGACTTTGCCCAACAATTGTAATTACTTTGCCAACCACTGTTAATCACTTATCCGATCTCTAAAAATGACTTTGCCCAACAATTGTAATGACTTTGCCAACCACTGATAATCACTTATCCGAACTCTAAAAATGACTTTGCCCAACAATTGTAATGACTTTGCCAACCACTTAATCACTTATCCGACCTCTAAAAATGACTTTGCCCAACAATTGTAATACTTTGCCAACCACTGTTAATCACTTATCCGATCTCTTAAAATGACTTTGCCCAACAATTGTAATGACTTTGCCAAACTGTTAATAACTTATCCGAACTCTAAAAATGATTTGCCCAACGTTGTAATGACTTTGCAAACCACTGTTAATCACTTTTCCGACTCTAAAATGACTTTGCCCAACAATTGTAATGACTTTGCCAACCACTGTTAATCACTATCGAACTCTAAAATACTTTGCCCAACAATTGTAATGACTTTGAACACTGTTAATCTTATCGAACTCTAAAAATGACTTTGCCCAACAATTGTAATGACTTTGCCAACCACTGTTAATCACTTATCCGATCTCTAGAAATGACTTTGCCCAACAATTGTAATAATTTGGACCACTGTAATCACTTATCCGATCTCTAGAAATGACTTTGCCCAACAATTGTAATGACTTTGCCAACCTCTGTTAATCACTTATCCGACTCTAAAAATGACTTTGCCCAACAATTGTAATGACTTTGCCAACCACTGTTAATCACTTATCCGACTCTAAAAATGACTTTGCCCAACAATTGTAATGACTTGCCAACCACTGTTAATCACTTATCCGACTCTAAAAATGACTTTGCCCAACAATTGTAATGACTTTGCAAACACTGTAATCACTTATCCGACCTCTAAAAATGACTTTGCCCAACAATTGTAATGACTTTGCCAACCACTGTTAATCACTTATCGATCTCTAGAAATGACTTTGCCCAACAATTGTAATGACTTTGCCAACCACTGTTAATCACTTATCCGAATTCTAAAAATGACTTTGCCCAACAATTGTAATGACTTTGCCAACCACTGTTAATCACTTATCCGAACTCTAAAATGACTTTGCCCAACAATTGTAATGACTTTGCCAACCACTGTAAATCACTTATCCGATCTCTAGAAATGACTTTGCCCAACAATTGTAATGACTTTGCCAACCACTGTTAATCACTTATCCGATCTCTAGAAATGACTTTGCCCAACAATGTAATGACTTTGCCAACCACTGTTAAATTATCCGACTCTAAAATGACTTTGCCCAACAATTGTAATGACTTTGCCAACCACTGTTAATCACTTATCCGACTCTAAAATGACTTTGCCCAACAATTGTAATGACTTTGCAACCACTGTAATCACTTATCCGAACTCTAAAAATGACTTTGCCCAACAATTGTAATGACTTTGCCAACCACTAATCACTTATCCGACTCTAAAAATGACTTTGCCCAACAATTGTAATGACTTTGCCAACCACTGTTAACATTATCCGAACTCTAAAATGACTTTGCCCAACAATTGTAATGACTTTGCCAACCACTGTTAATCACTTATCCGATCTAAAATGACTTTGCCCAACAATTGTAATGACTTTGCCAACAACTGTTAATAACTTATCCGAACTCTAAAAATGACTTTGCCCAACATTGTAATGACTTTGCAACCACTGTTAATCACTTATCCGACTCTAAAAATGACTTTGCCCAACAATTGTAATGACTTTGCCAACCACTGTAATCACTTATCCGACCTCTAAAATGACTTTGCCCAACAATTGTAATGACTTTGTAACCACTGTTAATCACTTATCCGAACTCTAAAAATGACTTTGCCCAACAATTGTAATGACTTTGCCAACCACTGTTAATCACTTATCCGATCTAGAAATGACTTTGCCCAACAATTGTAATGATTTGCCAACCACTGTTAATCACTTATCCGATCTCTAAAATGACTTTGCCCAACAATTGTAATGACTTTGCCAACCACTGTTAATCACTTATCCGCCTCTAAAAATGACTTTGCCCAACAATTGTAATGACTTTGCCAAACCACTGTTAATCACTTATCCGAACTCTAAAATGACTTTGCCCAACAATTGTAATGACTTTGCAACCACTGTTAATAACTTATCCGACTCTAAAATGACTTTGCCCAACAATTGTAATGACTTGCCAACCACTATAATCACTTATCCGACTCTAAAAATGACTTTGCCCAAATTGTAATGACTTTGCCACACTGTAATCACTTATCCGATCCTAAAATGACTTTGCCCAACAATTGTAATGACTTTGCCAACCACTGTTAATCACTTATCCGATCTCTAGAAATGACTTTGCCCAACAATTGTAATGACTTTGCCAACCACTGTTAATCACTTATCCGACCCTAAAAAGACTTTGCCCAACAATTGTAATGACTTTGCCAACCACTGTTAATCACTTATCCGATTCTAAAATGACTTTGCCCAACAATTGTAATGACTTTGCCAACCACTGTTAATCACTTATCCGATCTCTAAAAATGACTTTGCCCAACAATTGTAATGACTTTGCCAACCACTGTTAATCACTTATCCGATCTCTAGAAATGACTTTGCCCAACAATTGTAATGACTTTGCCAACCACTGTTAATATTATCCGAACTCTAAAATGACTTTGCCCAACAATTGTAATGACTTTGCCAACCACTGTTAAATTATCCGAACTCTAAAAATGACTTTGCCCAACAATTGTAATACTTGCAACACTGTTAATCACTTATCCGATCTCTAAAAATGACTTTGCCCAACAATTGTAATGACTTTGCCAACCACTGTAATCACTTATCCGAACTCTAAAATGACTTTGCCCAACAATTGTAATGACTTTGCCAACACTAATCACTTATCCGACTCTAAAATGACTTTGCCCAACAATTGTAATGACTTTGCCAACCACTGTTAAATATCCGAACTCTAAAAATGACTTTGCCCAACAATTGTATACTTGCCAACCACTGTTAATCACTTATCCGATCTCTAAAATGACTTTGCCCAACAATTGTAATGACTTTGCCAACACTGTTAATCACTTATCCGAACTCTAAAAATGACTTTGCCCAACAATTGTAATGACTTTGCCAACCACTGTTAATCACTTATCCGATCTCTAGAAATGACTTTGCCCAACAATTGTAATGACTTTGCCAACCACTGTTAATCACTTATCCGATCTCTAGAAATGACTTTGCCCAACAATTGTAATGACTTTGCCAACCACTGTTAAATCACTTATCCGACTCTAAAATGACTTTGCCAAAATTGTAATGACTTTGCCAACCACTGTTAATCACTTATCCGACCTCTAAAAGACTTTGCCCAACAATTGTAATGACTTTGCCGACACTGTAAATCACTTATCCGATCTCTAAAAATGACTTTGCCCAACAATTGTAATGACTTTGCCAACCACTGTTAATCACTTATCCGATCTCTAGAAATGACTTTGCCCAACAATTGTAATGACTTTGCCAACCACTGTTAATCACTTATCCGACCTCTAAAAATGACTTTGCCCAACAATTGTAATGACTTTGCCAACCACTTAATCACTTATCCGACCTCTAAAAATGACTTTGCCCAACAATTGTAATGACTTTGCCAACCATGTTACATCCGAACTCTAAAATGACTTTGCCCAACAATTGTAATGACTTTGCCAACCACTGTTAATCACTTATCGATCTCTAAAAATGACTTTGCCCAACAATTGTAATGACTTTGCCAACCACTGTTAATCACTTATCCGAACTCTAAAAATGACTTTGCCCAACAATTGTAATGACTTTGCCAACCACTGTTAATCATTATCCGACTCTAAAATGACTTTGCCCAACAATTGTAATGACTTTGCCAACACTGTTAATCACTTATCCGATCTCTAGAAATGACTTTGCCCAACAATTGTAATGAATTTGCCAACCACTGTAATCATTATCCGACTCTAAAAATGACTTTGCCCAACAATTGTAATGACTTTGCCAACCACTGTTAATCACTTATCCGACCTCTAAAAATGACTTTGCCCAACAATTGTAATGACTTTGCCAACCACTGTTAAAACTTATCCGAACTCTAAAAATGACTTTGCCCAACAATTGTAATACTTTGCCAACCACTGTTAATCACTTATCCGATCTCTAAAATGACTTTGCCCAACAATTGTAATGACTTTGCCAACAACTGTAATCACTTATCCGAACTCTAAAATGACTTTGCCCAACAATTGTAATGACTTGCCAACCACTGTTAATCACTTATCCGAATCTAAAAATGACTTTGCCCAACAATGTAATGACTTTGCCAACCACTGTTAATCACTTATCCGACTCTAAAAATACTTGCCCAACAATTGTAATGACTTTGCCAACCACTGTTAATCACTTATCCGATCTCTAAATGACTTTGCCCAACAATTTAATGACTTTGCAACCACTGTTAATCACTTATCCGATCCTAGAAATGATTTTGCCCAACAATTGTAAGACTTTGCCAACACTGTTAAGACTTATCCGAACTCTAAAATGACTTTGCCCAAAATTGTAATGACTTTGCCAACCACTGTTAATCATTATCCGACTCTAAAAATGACTTTGCCCAACAATTGTAATGACTTTGCCAACCACTGTTAATCACTTATCCGATCTCTAGAAATGAAATTGCCCAACAATTGTAATGACTTTGCCAACCACTGTAAATCACTTATCCGAACTCTAAAATGACTTTGCCCAAAATTGTAATGACTTTGCAACCACTACTAATCACTTATCCGACCTCTAAAAATTTCTTGCCCAACAATTGTAATGACTTGGCCAACACTGTTAATCACTTATCCGATCTCTAGAAATGAAATGCCCAACAATTGTAATGACTTTGCCAACCATGTTAATCACTTATCCGATCTCTAGAAATGACTTTGCCCAACAATTGTAATGACTTTGCAAACCACTGTTAATCACTTATCCGACCTCTAAAAATGACTTTGCCCGACAATTGTAATGACTTTGCGACCACTGTTAATCACTTATCGAATTCTAAAAATGACTTTGCCCAACATTGTAATGACTTTGCCGACCACTGTTAATCACTTATCCGAATTCTAAAAATGACTTTGCCAACAATTGTAATGACTTTGCCAACCACTGTTAATCACCTATCCGACCTCTAAAAATACTTGCCCAACAATTGTAATGACTTTGTAATCACTGTAATCACTTATCCGATCTCTAGAAATGACTGTTTTTGTTTTTTTTTTTTGTTTTTTTTCC
>JAILYF010000336.1:0-53520 GCA_025491095.1 Brachionus asplanchnoidis | reverse complement strand
GTTTGCGACACTTTTGGGAGCGCCCCAGTGATTCTTTCTCTTCACTGGTGCTTTCTTCTTTTTTAACGGCTTTTGCCTCCTCCAGATAGTCAGGAAAAATCTTTGAATGACTGTTACTTGATTGGACTTCTTGAACTACTTGATTGGACATTTTCTGCTCCGTTTGTTCTTTTTTTCCTAACGTAAACATTTTCATTTGATTTTTTCGGGAATAACAGTCTGCTACCAAATGTCCTGACTTTCCACAGTACAGACACCATTTCTTTTTTCTCTGCAGGGCCGATGGAACAGTTTGTTTTAGTTTTTCGGGGATGTCAGCATTCATTTGTTTTTTCCTCAAGAAACAGTCCGATCTCAAATGACCATATTTTCTGCAGAACAGACATAATTTAGCAGACTGCTTATGGACCTCTTGGTAACCATTTTTCTGGTTTCCCGTCTTTTTCTTGTCGAGCTGAATTTGTTGGTTTTTGTTTAAAATTTGAAGTCTTGCATATGTTTGAACCACCAAATCATACCCTCAGAGCATGTTTTTGGATTCGAAATATTGACCCTCCAAAACACGTCTTTTTCACTCAGACCGGTGATAAATCTTTCTTTCACCAAGTGATCATACCGGCTCTGCTCAAAAATACCAGTATAAACAAATGCATTTCTTGCCAAGATCCACAAGCTGGTGTAGAAATCGCGAAAATCCTCACCAGGTAGCTGTTTTCGATTAAAAAATTCGGCTACCGCATCGGTTTGGGAAGCCGGTTGTTGTCCAAACATTTTGACCATCAATTTTTCCAATTCGAACATATCCACAGGTCCCTTAGGAACCCTGAATTCGAACCTACTCAGGCAATCGTCGTCCAAAAAGGCTGCCACACAATTTCGCAGATCAGCTTCCACTATCTTGTTGTTTTCGACAAATAATTTGAATCGATTCCACCACGTGCGAATATCCTGCTTCAGGTAAAAATTGTCGGCTTAAATGACCATTCTCTAGACGGTGTCGATTCGTTTGTTGTTTGGATAGCAATTGTTCGTTGTTCTTCGCTCTTCTGAAGGTCTCCTTTAGCACTTTCTTCTGAATCTCTGTATGTGTCAAACAATCCGGAATTTTTAAGAGGGTTAATTGACGTGTCCCAACTTGCATCTCGCCTTCTATATTTTGGGAAAACCATATTGTCTTCTAATGAGTCATTAAACAAAGGCTCCCGCCACGACTCCCCGAATGCATTGTACGTTTTGATCGGCTCTAACAAAGATTTTAACCCATGATGTTCCTGTCCAGAACTGCTGTACAAATTTCGGCCTGTATTAGGAAAAGAATGTCCCCGACTATTCCCACTGAAACCTATTTGATCATCGTTTCGCCATTTGTTTGTTGGTTCGGATTTGATCGCTGACTCCTCCAAATAATCTTGGCGAACTTTTCCCGGAGTCCCGTTGAGCAACTCATTTGAGTTGGCGAATTCAAGACCAGCATTTGACCTCTTTTTCTGCCCAGTCCAGAGGTTTGTGATTACTCTAAAAGCACTAGCTACGACAATCATAGTTACAGCTAGAACAGCTATTCTAAAACACAGCTGTACGAACAATAACACGTGTTCATTCAACATTGTGTTCAAAAAAATTTTTTCTTGTAAGCTTAACCGCTGCCACCAATTTAATAGCGTGCGCTATCAAAAAAACTAAAAAAGAGAGAGAGAGGGAGAGAAAAATAAAAAAAACTTTCTTCTCTACTTCTTTATTCAATTAAAAGGAAAAGTAACATCAATATTTAAAGAAATCCAGCAAGGCCCCAGAAGACCGGGTCTGCTGGAGGGGTGTTACATTACTCCCTCGCCGTGGGAGAACGGCTCCTGACGTTCGGGAAAACAAAATACAAAAAAAATAAACAAAAATAAAAAGGTGTACGGTCTTGCCGTAGTTTTTCCGGTTCCTAGCAGACCTTGAACGAGACCGCACATCACTTAACGACTCATCCGGAGGCAAATAAAACACGATTTGCTGAATGTGCAACACTGGTTCGCTTGTGGCTGTTGGTATTATTTGCGGCGTATCGTCGCCTTGAGGACTGCCAATCAATATTGCCAGTTGTGAATTGGGGCTGGATACTGAGACAGGCAACAAACACACAAACGCATTGGTTTGTTGCGTAGCAATGAGGGTGCTATGAGATTCCTCTTTTCGGATGTTTCTGTCGCAGCTGTCGTTGTCGTTGGCTCCACATGGCTGTACTGCCCGGCAGGTTTTTTTGATTGAGACTGTAGTCTCTCTTTGTTTAACTGATCAGGAGGTTTGCGAACACTTTTGGAGCGCCCCAGTGATTCTTTCTCTTCACTGGTGCTTTCTTCTTTTTTAACGGCTTTTGCCTCCTCCAGATAGTCAGGAAAAATCTTTGAATGACTGTTACTTGATTGGACTTCTTGAACTACTTGATTGGACATTTTCTGCTCCGTTTGTTCTTTTTTTCCTAACGTAAACATTTTCATTTGATTTTTTCGGGAATAACAGTCTGCTACCAAATGTCCTGACTTTCCACAGTACAGACACCATTTCTTTTTTCTCTGCAGGGCCGATGGAACAGTTTGTTTTAGTTTTTCGGGGATGTCAGCATTCATTTGTTTTTTCCTCAAGAAACAGTCCGATCTCAAATGACCATATTTTCTGCAGAACAGACATAATTTAGCAGACTGCTTATGGACCTCTTGGTAACCATTTTTCTGGTTTCCCGTCTTTTTCTTGTCGAGCTGAATTTGTTGGTTTTTGTTTAAAATTTGAAGTCTTGCATATGTTTGAACCACCAAATCATACGCCTCAGAGCATGTTTTTGGATTCGAAATATTGACCCTCCAAAACACGTCTTTTTCACTCAGACCGGTGATAAATCTTTCTTTCACCAAGTGATCATACCGGCTCTGCTCAAAATACCAGTATAAACAAATGCATTTCTTGCCAAGATCCACAAGCTGGTGTAGAAATCGCGAAAATCCTCACCAGGTAGCTGTTTTCGATTAAAAAATTCGGCTACCGCATCGGTTTGGGAAGCCGGTTGTTGTCCAAACATTTTGACCATCAATTTTTCCAATTCGAACATATCCACAGGTCCCTTAGGAACCCTGAATTCGAACCTACTCAGGCAATCGTCGTCCAAAAAGGCTGCCACACAATTTCGCAGATCAGCTTCCACTATCTTGTTGTTTTCGACAAATAATTTGAATCGATTCCACCACGTGCGAATATCCTGCTTCAGGGTAAAAATTGTCGGCTTAAATGACCATTCTCTAGACGGTGTCGATTCGTTTGTTGTTTGGATAGCAATTGTTCGTTGTTCTTCGCTCTTCTGAAGGTCTCCTTTAGCACTTTCTTCTGAATCTCTGTATGTGTCAAACAATCCGGAATTTTTAAGAGGGTTAATTGACGTGTCCCAACTTGCATCTCGCCTTCTATATTTTGGGAAAACCATATTGTCTTCTAATGAGTCATTAAACAAAGGCTCCCGCCACGACTCCCCGAATGCATTGTACGTTTTGATCGGCTCTAACAAAGATTTTAACCCATGATGTTCCTGTCCAGAACTGCTGTACAAATTTCGGCCTGTATTAGGAAAAGAATGTCCCCGACTATTCCCACTGAAACCTATTTGATCATCGTTTCGCCATTTGTTTGTTGGTTCGGATTTGATCGCTGACTCCTCCAAATAATCTTGGCGAACTTTTCCCGGAGTCCCGTTGAGCAACTCATTTGAGTTGGCGAATTCAAGACCAGCATTTGACCTCTTTTTCTGCCCAGTCCAGAGGTTTGTGATTACTCTAAAAGCACTAGCTACGACAATCATAGTTACAGCTAGAACAGCTATTCTAAAACACAGCTGTACGAACAATAACACGTGTTCATTCAACATTGTGTTCAAAAAAATTTTTTCTTGTAAGCTTAACCGCTGCCACCAATTTAATAGCGTGCGCTATCAAAAAAACTAAAAAAGAGAGAGAGGGAGAGAAAAATAAAAAAAACTTTCTTCTCTACTTCTTTATTCAATTAAAAGGAAAAGTAACATCAATATTTAAAGAAATCCAGCAAGGCCCCAGAAGACCGGGGTCTGCTGGAGGGGTGTTACAGTAGTGCTAGCTTCGCAAAATCTTTTACAAATTTTCTATAACTGTTGCAAAGACCCAAAAATTGTCTAATATGTTTAACTTTGCTTGGCACTGGCCAATTTTTAACAGCTTGAATTTTCTCTGGGTCCATCATGATTTTTCCACCTGAAATTATGTGCCCTAAGACTTTAATTGTATCTTTAAAAAATTCACATTTCTTAAAGCTTTTCTTCAAATTCGCTTTCTTCAATCTTTCGAATACTCTCCTAAGAGCTTCTAGGTGATTTTTAATGTTGTCCGAGAACACAATGATATCGTCAATATACACAACTACAGAGTTGATATCTCTAAACACTAATACCATTGTTCTGCTAAAGAAACTTGGTCCATTTTTTAAGCCAAACGGAAGTCTAAGAAATTCATAGTGTCCATCTGGTGTAGTAAAGGCAGTTAAAGCTATAGCCCCTTTCGCCATCAAAATTTGCCAATACCCTGATTTTAGATCCATCAACGAGAAAATCATCGCGACCCCTAAAATGTCGATTATGTCCTCAATACGGGGCAATGGGAATGGATCTTGAACAGTGATATTGTTTATTGTCTATAGTCAATGCAAAACCTTTTTGATCCATCTGGTTTATTAGTGAGACAGACTGGTGATGCCCAAGGACTAGTAGATGGTCGAATTATTCCTGCGTCTAGCATTTTATCTACTTCTTCCTTTATAATTGCTCTTTCATGGTGTGAGACCCTATAAGGCCTCAACCTTATAGGAGTATCGATGGTAGTTTTTATATCAAAAGGTGGTAAATCACTTGGCTCTTTTAGGTCCTTAAGACTTGTCGCAAATAGTTCTTTATTCGATTTCAATAATTCAAGCGCTTCTTTATTTTCTTCGTTATTCAATAGTTCAAAATTCTCAAATTTGAGTTTTTCATTTGGCCGGAAATCCCATCCATCCAAATCTGATTCAATATCTTCACTCTCCTCAAGTTGATCTGTCAGCATTACTTCCATTTCGTCTTCAGAAAAATCAAATTCCGACGTTTTGCTGTCCGTATACACAGATGATTCAAACCAAATTTGACGTTTCCGAGGGTTGATTGAAGCACCATTTGCTACGAACCAATCAATTCCTAATAGAACGTCTGCTCTGGGTAGTATTATAAATTCTATTTCGCATATATGTCCCTTGAATATTACTCTAGTACGCTCTGTTAAATATGTACTAAAGGTTTCTTTGTCAGCCACCACGGCTTTTATTTGATATTACTAGATTTAATACCATAATCCCTAGCTATCCTTTCCGAAATAACCGATCTTTTTGCACCTGTGTCAAATATTACTTGGGTAGGTATTTCATTTATTCCCAAAAGTGCTTCTCCTTTAATTACTTCCAGATCGTTTCTAGTCCTCCGCATGTGTACCTCAGGATCAAGGTCAACTGTACCTATATTACTAGTCTCTACCTCTTCTATTTCTACAGAAGAAATTATCTGGTTTCCTACTCTAATTATACTGTGTAACAGTTTCTTATTATTAAATTCTTGCCCTCTTTTAAGATGTTTCATCTCGGTTTCCTTTCTATTTTTCTCATCGTAAAATTTCTTTCTGCACTCCTTAATTTTGTGCCCCAATTTATGGCAATAATGACACTTAATTAATTGCTTACTTTTGTTCTCGACCCTATTAAAATCGAATCTTTGTGCAGAGGTTTCCCTTCCTGAATAGTAGAGCAATGTTGCCTTTTCTATAGCGTCCTCTAAGGTTTTAGGCTCCGACGCCATTGCCCCCGCCCTAATAATTGGTTTAAGACCGTTTCTAAAGAATTCAATTTTAAAAGCTTCAGGCAATTCTTCTTTTAAATTAAGGAGACAAGAATTAAATTCATCAATATATTCTTATAAGTCTCCAGTTTGCGAAAGACCACGAAATTTGGTCATATTTACCTCAATTTGGTCCCTTCTCCTAAACGACTTGATCATTGTTTCTTTAAATTGGTCCCAATTCATATTTGGAAGCCTATGAGATGCTTGTAAGTAGGCTCTTTCCGCTTTATCTCTCAGATAAGAGCTCGCTACTTTGACAACCAATTGTCCGTCTACTCTATTAAGTCTGAGGTTTTTCTTAGTTATCCTTAGCCATTCTTCAACATTTTCAGTGTCCTTCGCACTAAATGTTGGTTGATTACCAAAATTCATCTTTGGTAAACCCTGGAACATAGTTCTATTCAGTCTAAGTTCATTTATCAATGCAGCTATTGGATACATCAAATCGTTTTGATTTTGATTCTGGTTTACTGCTTGAGCTTGGGACTGAATGTCCCCTTGCGGTGCCATTCCGTCTTGATGTTGTAGACCGGGAGCGTTTCCTTGTCCCCTCAAATTATTTAAGAAATCAATAAGTTTCTGATCGAGACTTATCTCCATTTGGTCAACGATTTCCTTTGTTTTCTGTTCCAAAAACTTTTTCTGGATTTCAGCATGATCCAGTATTTTTCTGTCAATTGCCGCTTCGTCCATAGTTGTATCGTCTAGTCTTAATGTGTTTTCAAAATCGCTAATGATTGACAAGAAAGCTTTGTCCAAATCTTGATTTGTCGAACCAGACATACAATTTTACTGAAATACCAATTGCTGCTTTCACTTCGCTGCTACCACTTGTGAGGCTGGAGGATAGTTAAAGTGGATCGTTGTTTTATGTTTTCTTGATTTTTTTATTATCAATAAAAATGAAGAGACTATTTATAATAATCCTCCTTAATTAATATTTAAGAAACTCAGCATTAAAAGTTAAGTAATAGAATATTAAAATTCATAAATTATATAAATAATAAAAAACAGATAACATATTATTTAACTTAAATAATTAAAAACATTAAAGATTGTTCCATGAGAACATGTTTAAATAATTAAAATATTTTAGAATGTTCTATGACTGCGTGTCATATCACAGACCCAGTATTCGGTTAGCTTTCATAGCTGCCACAGTACATTATTTATTCTATTTTAAATCATTTGTAATAAAAACACCCAAATCCTTTTCTCCTGTCTTTCCTCTAGTAAATGAGATATATTTTGATTTGATAATAAGTATTTGGCTTTTTCTTTTCCCTTCCCTAAATACATTGCTTTAAATTTGTTCAGGTTTAGATTTGTTGTGGTATCAAAAATGAATTCGCGTTATTTTTGTTGCTTACAAATAAACTATCTAAATCTCCTAAAGCAAGTATTTAAAAAATTTAAACAATATTTAAGCAATTAAGCTTATTATTATTATTTAATCAAGCACCCTGACCAAACGTTCTTTAGCCATTAATTTCATGAAAAAATATATTTTGATTTTCTGACCAAATTGATGAATAAGTTT
Source organism: Brachionus asplanchnoidis (assembly GCA_025491095.1). Classification (NCBI taxonomy): domain Eukaryota; kingdom Metazoa; phylum Rotifera; class Eurotatoria; order Ploima; family Brachionidae; genus Brachionus; species Brachionus asplanchnoidis. Next base: position 46,063 of record JAILYF010000336.1, on the reverse strand, counting down.
TAAAAAATAATTGTTTGTTCGCTTAATTTTTTATTAAAAATTTAAATTTTTTGTTTTAGTTTTTAAGAAAATTAAAAAAATTTTAAAATTTTAATTTTCATCTTTTTAACGTTCTTTAGTTACTACATAAGCTTCTAGAGTAATACAATCATTATTGTAGTCATAAAAGTCATTTGAATCAATTATTTCTCTCAATCTAATAAATTTACGAAATCCGAGTCCATAATTTTGTTTATTAAAAAATTGTTTTACGGTGCCGGAAATCATTCTTTGAGGATCATTTACGTATAGCAGTCTCAATTCAACTTTAGCAAATATTGACCATTCGTCCATTTCAACTACTGGTCTACATATAACATTAACTCCTAGAAATTTATTTTCTTCTCTATTCGAGTAGGCAACTATTGACCAAAGCATATCATTTATTCTATATGGTTCTGAAGTCAAGTTAATTTGATGACTCATGTAATGTTCGTGAAAATTTCTGATTACAAATGTAAAATTCCTTCACCAGTGACAGAGCTATTTTTGTGAGTAAAAACTCTATTTTGTCCCATATAAACATTTCCGAACATTTTTTGAACATTAACAGTCTCAGGCTTCTCCAACAGTCTAAAATTTGGTTGAACAAATTTCTTTATGAAATTATCAATGTAATCAACTCCTTTAGCGATTTTGTTCCTCATTTCCTCGTTCATTAGAAGCCTTGTTTCCATACTTTGATTATTGGCATCTCTAAACTCATTTAATTCTTTTTCTAAAGAATCAATTTTCTCAATTTCAGCTCTACATTCATATGATTTTTCTTTTCTGTCTCTTTCAATTGTTTCCAAAAGCGATTCGTAGTAGTTGTCAATTTTTTCCATGATCATTGTCTTAAGTTCTTCGCGACGAATATCAATTTCATTTATTATTTTAGAATAGTTATCTTCAATAAATGGGTCTGGGTCAGCTTTAAAATTGTCGATTTTTCTGACATACTCGTCAAAATCGTTCTTTCTTAATCTGAGATGATGCATTCCAACAACCAGTCTATTTCTATTCATATTCAAGCACTTTTCTTGGTCAATGTAATGTGATTTGCAAACTGGACAGAAGAATTGGGCACTTCTGTTTGCTATATCTCTATATTTAATGGAAAAGCCACAAGGAAGTATAATTTTAATTTGTTCATTTTTACAAATGGTTTTCATTATTTGATAAGTTACTGAATAAAATTTAAAATTAGCTTAGCAATATACCACAGGGTAACTATTTAAAAAAAATATATTTTAAATAATAATTTATTTTATTTTATCTTCTTTTTTTTTTAATTTTAATTGTAAAATTCTTAATCTTATACTTCTATTGGAGGTTAATTTTCATCAAATAAATAAAATAAAATAAAATAATAATTTAATTAAATCTAATTGAAAATGATGTTCTTTTATAAAAAAAAATTTGAGCTAATTCATTAACATTAGAAAGGTCAAATTTTTTTAAACCGTAAAAGCCCTAAGTGGGTTTAAAAAACCCTCTTTTAAATTCTGCTATAATTAAGTTAAATTTACGTATTTTTTTACCAATAAAATTTTATTTGATGTAAAAAATATTATATTACATATTTATAAATAAAATTGTAAATAATTATTATTTTAGATGTGTCAAATAAACCAAAAATGTTTGTGGGTTCGAAAAAAAAGGCTTTTATGTATATTTTTTTTGGCATTAAATTATAGCAATTTTTAAACATAAACATTAAAATTATAAATTTTATGCAATTTCAGATTGAAGAATAAAAAAATTCTTAAGTTTTTATTTTTTTCCAAAAGTTTTATTCATTTAAAAAAAAGCTTAAAAAACTAGTGACCTTTCTAGTGTTAATTAAAATCAGAGTAAGTAAAAAATTGATTTGAAAATCTTTAAAATTTAAAGTGAAAGTTGACTTTTGAAATTTTATTTTTAAAATTAATTTTTATTTAATTTCTTTAGTAAACCTTTAACATTCTAACATTTTTCAGGCTATAAAAAAAAAAAATTGCGAGCCAAACATCTCAAATAACTTGAAGTGTTTTGCTCATTAAGTCAAAGTCAAATCTGATTTATTTTTCGCCAACTCTTATTAAAATCACTTATTTTTCACCAACTTTACTAATATGAACATAAAAAAACTTTTGATTTCATTAAATTACTTGATTGATTTAAAATTCAAATTTGTTTTAAAAATTAAGTTTAATACCAGATTTTCTATTTATTTTTATATACTAAAATTAGTTAGGGGAACCCCTTGAGAGTTTGGGAATGATAATTAACCTCTGTTTAGCCCCGTGTTAGGTATTGTGAAAAATAAAATACAAATTGGACAAAATTCTTCATTTTTTTATAAAATTAAATTTAACAAAATATAAGAAAAAAAGTGCAACATTCTTTGTTTCACCTTTTACCTAAAATAATTTTTCTCATGTAAAAAAGACAAAAAATTATTATGATTTAAATAGTTTATAGATTTTATTTACTAGAAAAAATAAAATATAATTTTATTTTAGGTAAAAAGGGTGCTTTAAAGTATGTTGCAGTATTTTTTCTAATGTTTTTTATTAATTTTATTTTCAATTTATCAAAAAATGAAGAATTTTTGTTCAATTTGTATTTGAAATTCACAACACCCCCGTGTTGAGTAGTTTTGATAATACAAAACTATTTTTCTAAAAAAATATTCTTATATAGCCCTAAATATTGATAAAAATCATCTTTGAAATAAAATTATATTTGAAAATCAAACAGTTGATTTTAAGTTTTTTAAAGTAAAAATAAATTTTATTAATAATTTAAAAAATTTTAAAATATATGTAATGAATAATATTATCTATGCAAAATTGGCAATTTAAATTTTTATTGTAATTGTTTTTATTTTTTAAATAATTTTGTTTAAAAAATAAGATATCGTTAATAATTTAGAATGTATTTTTACTGATGAGTTAAAATTAAAAAAAAAGCACAATTAAAGGCAAACATGATTTCTTATCAAGCAGAATCAAATTAAATTTTAAAATAAATTAAATCCTCACAATGTTTTAAAATTTTGCAAATTATTTGGATGAAAAAGGTTCAAAGTGAATAGAAATTCGAATATATTTTTTTTTAAATATCAAATTTAACTTGCGTTTGTATGAAGAAAAAAAATATCTAAGCAATTCAATTACAAAAGAAGTTTTGATATTTTTTATCATATTTTGTTAAGAATTTGAAATACGATTTGAATTTTGAAAACTTTTTTCTGTTTTAATTCACTCTGGAAAATTTACACTAATATATTGTTTTTTTTTATTTGTTTTAGTAACTTCGATTGAATTAGAATTGGAAATACAGTCGGATTTTAAAGTAACTTAATTTTGTTTATAATATTTTTTTATCAAATAAAGAGAATTTACTAAATCTATAATTTAAAAGGCATTGTGAATTTTGGTACAAAATACAAAAACAAAATATTAAAAATGCCAAAGCTTAAGTTCTGAAGGACTAAAACATGTTCTGTAAATTATAGCAACTGATACATTATTTGTAACACCAATATACTGATTCTGCAAAACTCTGCAATAAATCTGCAAAATTCAGAAAATTTTGAATTTAGGATTTTATATATATTAAAAATCCAAGTATTAAGGTGGTGGTACAGGGGATATATCAGTTGCTACAATTTACAGAACATGTTTTAGTCGGTCCAGATTAAAGTTCTGACGTTTTTTAGATTTTGTTTTTGTTATTTGTACTAAAATTCAAAATTTTCTGAATTTTGCAGATTTATTGCAGATTTTGCAGAATCAGTATATTGGTGGTACAAATAATTTATCAGCTGCTTCAATTTACGGAACATGTTTTGGTCTTTTAGAACTTTAGCTTTAGAATTTTTAATATTTTTTTTTTGTATTTTGTACCAAAATTCACAATACCAATTTAAAAAGTAATTTTAATAATTTTAGGCGCATCTTCCAAAATACCGAAAAAAAATATTTTTTATATTGTTTCCATGAGACCTTAATTTATTAAATAAAATAAATTAATTTAACTCTTAATCATTTTAATGTAAATTTTATACTTTTAGTAGTTAAAAATTTTAAAATTAATTTTTTCTTTGTTTTTTTTTACAATTACAAATTAAAATTTATATCTTCAAAAATATTATCGGTTCCCATCTAAATATTAAAAAAAAATGAATTAATTTTATATTATTTATTTTAATAAATTAAATTTAATAAATTAAATATTTTTTATTCATCAAATTCTTCATCGTCAAAATCAATGTCCTCGTATAAATCAGAATCAAAATCTTCACCTGAATCAAGATCGTCATCATCATCTGAATCTTCTTCACTTGAATCAAGATCGTCATCATCATCTGAATCTTCTTCACTTGAATCAAGATCCTCATCATCATCTGAATCTTCTTCACTTGAATCAAGATCCTCATATGAATCGGATTCTTCTGTTATAAGTCCATTTTTTTCACTGGACTCTTTAAATTTTCTGTTAATATTTTTTTCGATTGATGATTCTTGATATTGATTTACCCAAACTTCAAGTGTAACAGAATCTTTTAGAATATTGTAAAAACCTTTAGCAGGATCATCTAATTCATCCAAAGTAATCAATTGAGAATAACTGGCAAATTTTTTTTTATTTTTGCAGAAGTTTCCAATTTGATAGACCAAATTTTTGTCATAATCAGATGTATGAAGGAGTCTGAGTTCCGCATTGACATTTGCAGACAATTCATCTGATTTGTTACCTACAGAAAAGCATTGCAGACAGAATTCCAAAGCCATTTGTCCATTATTTTGCTGTATCGACTTGGCACGAATAAACCATAGGCAATTTTGGACTCTAAATTGTTTGGAGTGAATATCTATAATTTTTCCTTGTTTAAATTCTGAAAAATCATCAATTAAAAGCTGAAAAGTTGCCTCAGTTTGACTTTTTATTTCAACTAAAATTCCATTATTTTGGAAATAATTTACTTCTTTGCGCGTTTCAAGCTCGCCAAATATTTTGCCAATATCCCAATTCACCTTGCTTTTATTAAGAACCAAACTATTTTCGGTCAAGATAGCTATTGTTTTATCTATAAAATTAATTTTTTTATCTAAATTTTCAATTTTTTCATTGATTGAATCAAGTTGAGAATTTACATGTAAATTATTTTGAATTTTAAAATCATCAACTTTGAATGCGGACATTTTTTCAATGTTTTCCTTAAATTCATTTAACTTTGATTCTCTTTGTTTGTCAATTGTTTCCAGCAAATTTTCATAGTAGTCATCAATTTTTTTGTTCATGGTCAATTTAATTTCTTCTCTACGAAGATCGATTTGATTTCTTAATTCAGAATAATATTCGTCAATATAAAAAGCGGGATCAGTTTTATAATCTTCTAGTGTTTTAACTCGTTCGGACATGTCCTGTCGCTTCAAATCAAGTCTGGTCTGATTTATTAACAATTTGTTTTGGTCATGTTCACGCAACATTGGGCACTGATCATGTGATTCAGACAAGCTGGACATGAAAATTTTCCCTTTTTGTCAAAAACTTCTTTATATTTACTTGTGAAGCCACATGGCAAGGTAATCACAAGATCATCCATGGTTTATCTAAATTTTTGAATTAAAATTATAATAAATTATATGATGTTTGTTCATCTTTTTAATTCATATTTTTTAAATAAAATTTAAGTTCTTGTTGCAAGTTTTAAGTCTTGAAGCATTTTGAATTTAAATTTAATCTTTAAAAGTTTAATAATTATTTCAAGATATTCTGACCAAATTTTAATTAAGAAATTTTATTCGTGTAATTTATTTCTCATTTTTCAGGGTCAGCCTCGTTTTGTGATCACAGTCCAAGCTTTCATCGTTTTGATGATCAAACTTTTGTGATCAAAAAAATAAAATTAAAAAACGCAATGTGACCATTTTTTTAATTATGTAATTTATTTTAAAATTAAAAACCTCTATTTTATTTCAACGAAAAATTTTATTTTAAAATAAATAAACGAATAATAGAATGTCTTAATTATATAAAAGTTAATTTAATAAAATTTAAAGAAATGTTTACTTTCAGCTGATATTTTAATAAATGGAAGTTCTAACCTTTCTTTGGACAATTATCACTGTGGCCTTATCTTCTAGAAAATATTGATTCAAGATTTTTGAGCTTTTCAAAATTTTTAGACTCATCTGATTCTTCTAACTTCATTCTATAGTTAAAATGCTATTCTATCATTTTTTTGTAATTATATATTATTTATAAGCGTGATAGCTTTTATACAGTATGTCTAGAAAGTTTAGAGCATTACTAAAAAATTTATAAAAAATTTTAAGGAGTAAAAATCTAAAATTATATATATTTACATATACTGTTAACTATACCATCTTAAAGATAATTTTATTAGCTTTCTTTTGATATATAATTGTTCAAAAAAAATTTCTGAACACTCCAGAACCCATTTAAAAAAAAACAATAAAATTGAACAAAAAAAAATAGTCTAAAAAGTTTAGAACAATTATTTTATCCTAAAATTTTAGCTTGACAATCCCTGGCCATTTTTTTTTCACGCAATGCTTAGAATGTCTTTTCATACTGTTTAATTGCACTTTTAACGTTTAATTTATTATTTTTGGATTCTAAAATAAGTCATTCTATTGAGCTGTATCATTTTGGCGTTTTTTCCATAAAAATGGGCAAAAAAAAATTATCTAAGGCTCAAAGGTGGCAAATAATTGGTCTATTGAAGGATAAGACCAAATCTTAACAAGAAATAGCTGATCTAGTAAGAGTTTCGAGAAAATTTGTGATTACAACAAAGCGCAATTATGAGAAGACATCCGTGGTCAAAGAATTGCCAAGGTCTGATAGACCTCGAAAGCTAACCAGTCGATGTGAGTCGTACATTTTTAGAAAGGTCAGAATCAATCCTACAATAAGCTATAGGCAGCTAGCCTCTGATTTTAGTTCTAAATTTCCAAATGTTCTTGTTAGTAAAGACGCTGTAAGAAAAGTTCTATTAAACAAAAAATACAGTCGCATACTGCAATAAAAAAACCTCTTTTGACTGTATTAGATCAATCAAAAAAGGGTCAAATGGCGCAAAGAACGACAAAGATGGACTGTTAATGACTGGTCAAAGTTGTTTTTAGTGACGAGTCAAATTTCGAAGTATTAAATAGAAAATCTAGAGTGTTTGTAAAACGTTTTGCAAGCGAAAAGTATCACCCCAAGTTTTGTTTACTAAAGTTACAAAATGGTGGAGGTTCGGTTGGTATTTGGGGATGTATTAATTATAAAGGTACTGGATGCTGCTCCATTTATACAGACAGAATTAATCAATTTGTGTACATGGAAACTCTGGAAAATAACTTATTACCATCAGCCGAGATATTTTTTGATCAGAGTCAAGACTGGATTTTTCAGCAGGTGGCGCTAGTGCACATACTGCTCATTCCGTTCGAGATTGGTTTCAAGAAAAACAAATAACAGTTCTCAATTGGTGCCCAAGATCACCTGATCTCAATCCAATAGAGAATTTATGGTCATATATTGACCACAAAATGGTCAATACAAAATTTACTTCAGTAGAGCATTTAAAAAGCGTTTTTTTTGATGAGAGGTTGACAGTTACAAGTGAAATAGTAAAACATGATTGAATCTATGCCAAAATGTGTCGCTGAGTGTATTAAAGCTAAGGTCGAGCATTTTAAATGTTAAAAAAAAAATGTTCTAAATTTTGTAGACATTTTTTTTTCAAAAATTTCACTCCTTTTTTTTGCGGTTTTTTAACTTCGAATTTTTTTCTATCCTAGTTTTTGTACTTTTCCGATAAAAAATTTTTTTTTTAATAGAGAATCACCAATGTTATCTACTATTTTTTAATGAAGGTCGGTTGGCTTAAAAATTCAAATTCTCTTTTTTATGATACCAATTGTTAGATAAATTTAACACCTAATAAAATTAATTTAAAATAATTAGATTTAAATAAAAATTAAAAAAAAATATCCTGTTATGTTTTTTTTAGCTTAAAAGAAACTCTAGTAATTTAGCGTTTTTTTAAAATGCAAAATGAAGTAAAACATATGTGACATAAGTCAACTACATAATGCTAAAGGATTTAGAAAAGGCATAAAAGTAAGAATTTATTGAATGTTACATAATATTATTGAACCTTTTTGAATAACCTTATTGAACCAATGGCCAAATCAAAAAGTGGAGAAAAAACATTTGAACATTTTTTCAAGATTAATAAATTGCTTTGTGATCAAGAGATCAATGTTGAAGTTTTCAACGTTTAAGCTATCAATTTTCAATAACATAAATTTAATTTACACAGATTTTGTTTCTAAATTTTAATTGTTTAACTTAAATAGCTTGTTGTTAAATTTTTTCAAATAACTATTAAATCAATAACTCTATTCAATTTTATAAATTTTTTTTAATTTTTAATATATGTATTTTTTATTAATAATAATTAAATAAATGAAGTGTTAATCAGTCTCATGAGGCATGGGCACTAACTAGCCTGTTGATTAACCTTGAATAATAAATATAATAATAAAAAATTAAAAATACTAAAGTTTATTTTTATTTATTTAAAATCAAAATAAATATTAAAAGCAAAATGTGTGTGTGACTATCATTTCATCAGAGAGTTAAGCAGATTGGGTTTTTATACGAATCAGTTAATTTAATTTTAATTTAAATTCAATTAAAAAAAGTAAAATCTTGCTTTAACAAAATCATTCAAATCTATAATTGTTACTTGTAAAAGTCTATTTTAGGTTCTTTTAAAATTTTTTCTTTAAAAATATAGAAGATAATATAAGATTATTCTATTTTTTATAATATTTTAATAAAATTTAAATTTTAGATTATGTGAAAAAAAATCATTTGATAGCTTAAAAAACAATCAAAATTATGTTTTTCAAATTTTAATGAGCTTAGCAAGATAAGAAAACTTTATAGCATTTTAAAAAGAGCTACTAAGCTTTCTTTGAAAATTTTCTTAAAAGGTTTACAAAGTAAAATTTTTGCTCGTTATTTGTTTAATTACAAATTGAAGTATTAAAATTAGATATTTGAAAAAGATTTTAAGAATTTTATTCAATAATTTCATAGTTTTTAAAGTTTAATTTAATTGCTAACTTAAAAAATAAATCTCAAACTTTCTAAATATAAAACATTTTGTCTTTTAAGTTATCATGTATTTTATACAAAGCGCTTTCAATTTTAATTTCTCTACGTACATTTGGATCATAGCGATCGGTTTCATTATCGATACTTGTCACTTGGTCATATGTATCTTCAGGATCGTATTTACGACCGCGTTCAGCACATAAATCAGCATAATAAGTGGGTGCTGGATAGGACACACTTGTTGTACTTCGAGCATATATGTGACACAAATAAAAGAGAAAACATAATCTTGTTTGAATCAAAGTTATTCTGGTCAAAAGCAAATAGTAGTGGCATGGCTTGCTAGTACCCTAGAAAAAAAATTTTAAATTATCATCAATTATTTTTGCTACAAAAAATGGCATAGTGAATTTTGGTACAAAAAAAATATTAAAAGTGCCAAAGCTTAAGTTCTGAAGGACCAAAACATGTTCTGTAAATTGGAGCAACTGATACATCTTTTGTACCATCAATATGCAGATTCTGCAAAACTCAGAAAATTGTAAATTTGGGATATTATATTATACTAAAAATCCAACTCAACTCTAAGTGGTGGTACAGAGAATGTATGAATTGCTTTAATCTACAGAACATGTTATAGTCGATCCAGATCGTTTTTGATTTTTGTACCAAAATTCACAATGCCACAAAAAATAAACTAAAAAATTCAAATTATTTTTTTCCGATTAGATTGATTTATTTCTTTGCTTAAAATTTATACATAAAATTTAAATCTATTTTATTCATTCGTGTTATAAAAAAATTTTTCAGTAAAAATCTTATAAATATCAGACTTGGGCAAAAGTCAAAAAAAAAGTAATTTTAAAGTCTTTTCAAAGTCAAGTCATTTGACTTGACTTCAAATTTTTTTTTTAAAGTCAAGTCTTTTTACTTGACGTTACGCTGAGCTAATTAGACGACCCATAGTTTTAGTTACCGTCCCTTTTCAAAAAAATTGGGGTTCCCCCATAATATTTGCCGTTCCATAGACAAAAATTGCCGTTCCCATTAAATATTTGCCGTTCCATCGACAAAAATTGCCGTTACCATAGAATATTTGCCGTTCCAACGAGTTAATTAGTCGTCCCAATGTTTTTGTTGCCGTTCCATAAGAATAATTTGCCATTCACGTGAGTCAACTAGGCGGCCCAGAGAAATAATTTAAGATAGCAAGCAAATATTTTAAGAAAATGTTTTTAAAATTAAAAAAAATGGCGCAAAATTAAAAAAAAATTTCAAAATACTTTCCAATCATAAAAATTTTTTTCCCCCCCAATAATTTGACGCTCCCGGTAAACAAAAGTCGTCTTACTGTATAAGTCAAGTGACTTGACTTGACTTTGACTTGATGACTTTTGCCCAAGTCTGATTATAATTAGATAAATTTAATGTAAAATTTTTAATTTTTTGTGAAATATTGAAAAAAAAACTCACTTGAATTCCGAGATGTGAGCAAATGAAATAATCAAATTTGTCTGGTGTTACAATTACTGAATCAACTATAGTACCTGGTGGTACATTCTCATTTTTTTTACTCGCTTGATCGTCTGCTTTTTTGGAAAAAACCTTGTCTGATGTCTTTTCTGAACAACAATGTAGCTAATGAGTGGATCATAATCTTTTTGAATTGACGTGCAAGCTTTACGAATTTCTTTCAGTTCATGTTGACTCACCGGCTTAAATTGACCATCCGAAATACCGTCTCGGAAAAATATCAACTTTTTTGGCAATTTTTTATTCCTCTTTTTGTATTCTTCTAAAAGATTATAAACTGGTTTGTTTAAATGATACACTGTTTCTAAGCCACGTTTTCCCTTTTTCTTTTGACGCAAAACTGAAGCTGGATAAATACAAAAATTTTCATCTACACTACCAACCACAGCAGCAATTGATTCAAATTCTTTGTCATCATCTTTATTCGATGAGCTCTCCGTCTTTTCCTCAGGTTTAGAATTTTCCTTTTGTTTGACAGGTGTAGGATGATTAACATCAATTCCAAAAATCATGCTGTCAGACTCAAAAATTTCTTTAAGATATTTACAATAGCTAAACAATAAGATTAATAGATAAAACAAAAAAAATTATTTTTTGTACTTTGGATCTTGTTTGGAAATTTTAAAATTGGTACCACCCAGCTTACAGTTGACTTTAAGACATATGTTAGAGCAAAGTTGGTCAATATTTTGATTAAAGTATATTGTCTTTTGTTATTGTCCCATTTAAGCAAGATCGATTCATCAATGCACTGGGTTACAATGCCACATTCAATGTCACCAATTTGTTTTATAGAGTTATAAATTTGTGAATTTTTTCTTTATTTATAATCAGTAAAAATTGGGCACTTGTTTCTTTTATTTTTTAATGAGGAATTCTTTATTCACCATTCTTATTCGGAATTTTTCAATAGGATTATTAATTTCTAAGCGCATATTTTGAGCATTTCCAATAAACTTTTTGACAAATTTATCCACATCTACATCATTTAAATCACTACAATTAATCAATATCCATCTTGATACACTTCTAGGGTCATAGAAAAATTTTCCGATATTATCCCATCTACCACAATTTGCTTCAACTTTAGAATTTTGTCCATACTCCAAAGTAGCTCCTTTTATTTTTTTCGCTGTCAATTCGGTCATTTTAGTGTCCATTTTAATTCCATACTCTTTTAAATATGGATCATGCTCATTTAAATTTAAATTACTGACCATTTCCAAAATTCTTTCTTTTCGTTCAGTACATTTTATATTTGCATTCTTAATCTAAAAATTAAATTATTATTATTATCAATAATTTTTTTAATTTTAAAATCTTTCAAAAAATTTTTTATAATTTTTTAATTAAATAGAAACAAGATTGAATCAAATTATTCCTTTTAAATTTAATGATTTCAAAGCAGACTCTTTATTTATAAATGAAGTACTCGACCAAGATTATATCAGCTCATAAACGAGGGTCGATTTTACTAACTTTTGAAATTTATCACTTTTTTCAAAAATCCGATTATAAACATTTATTTTTATCTTTTAAATTCACCTATAAAGCTTTTATTTTTAAAATTTATGCTATATTAAGACTTATATTTTATGATGATACAAAAATTCATTCTTCTGCTACATTAATAAAAATAAAAATAGATACAAAATTTCATACAAATGATAGAATAACAAAAATGTATAAGATAGAAAAATTAATTATGCTGATATCTAAATTATTTTTTAATGTATAAAAAAATAATAAAAATAAAAAGATAGTTTGCTAAGTTTATTATGCTCATAAAGCAACTGGACAAGGATGATATAAAGAATTATAAGAAATTTTTCAATTCAACAACAGTAACTAATTATGACAAGTGGCTCAGATCTGTTACACAAATATGGACAATATTTATGGATCTTGGAGATTTGAAAATAAGTTCTTGTACTTGTCCACACTGGAAAAAAAATTATATTTGTAAACATGTGATAGCTATTGCCTGTCATGATAAAGGTCTTGCTTGGCATCCAAATGCTAAAGATTTTCCTTTAGGTCAAAATCGAAAAAAAGGGAGACCGGAAAACCAAAAAAGCGCTAAATATGCAAGAAATTGAGACTATTGACAATTTATTCGAATATGATGATGATGATGATTCATTAGTTATTGAATACGACAGTAATTCTAGCAATGAAGAAATAATTCAAGAAGATAATATGGTTATGTTAATGGTGATGTTGAAAATCTTGTTGTTGAGAAACCGGTTGAACCTATTTTACAAGAAATCAACTGTTATTTACCAAATAAACGCGGTTGAGGTCGACCGCCTAAAAAAATAGTCGAAGATCAATCAATTAACATGAACAAGAGCCAAAAAAATTAATTTATTTGATTATTTGATTATTTTTTATCAGAGTAAAAAAATTATATCAATTATGTAAATTAAATATCATTAAAATTAAATTTTGTATCACAAAAAATAAACTTAATATTTTTTATATCATTTTTTTTGTGTAGCAGAAAAAAATTTAAGTAGCACGAAAAATAGTACCCCATATTAATATAATCAAAGGAATTTTTTATAATTAAATTCGATGATATAAGTTTATTTAAATTTTCAAAATTTTAATTTAATTATTTAGTATATAATTTATTAATCAGATTTTCTATTTTTAAATGATAGAAATAAAACTTAATTTTGTTGAAAATTTAAATAATTAAATAATAACTATTATTTTTAATTGCGCTAAAAAAATTATTTAAAAAACATTTTACTCACCATTTTTGATTGTTCATCTGGGTTTAAGTTTGATCTTCGACCAAAAGCTAAACGACATACTTCAATTGGTATGTAATTCCGGCTTCCAATAGACAATAAAGGAAGCTTAGGATATTTTAACTTGATTCCATACTTCTGATTAAAATTCCTCAACGCTTATTTCATTTGGATCATTTTTTGTCTAAATTTATGTTGTTGAGCATTTTTGTCAAAATACCTTTTACATCAACAGATTTATTCAGATGATCAACTAAATCTAAATTTTTTAAATAATCTAATATTTTCCAATGCTCATTTAATTTTTGAGCCAAAATTTGTTCGGAACATCGTAAAATTTTGCATAAAATTTCTATTAGATTTTTTCCTTCTTGATTTATGGCAGTCGATGTTTCTAAAAAATTTTAAAAAATTTACAAATTTTATTATTTTTTGATTTAAAAAATTTATTCATTTTTATTTTATATTCAAGTTCTGTTTAGTTAAAAAATCATCATCTATTGTCATATTTAAGGCATCATTATGTAATTAGAATCATTAAAAAAAGAAAGAAATTGAGTCTAATTTTGTTAGATTTAATAAAAAACACCAAAGATGCAAAGTGAAAAAAGTTCTAAAACCTCAACTTTTTTTTAAAAAAGCGAATTTACATTCAAATTAAAAATATTCAAATAATATTTAAAAAAAAAACCTACTATTTAAATTGACAATAGCTCCCTGCTCTGTGGGTCTTATCGATACTGATACTCCATCTATTTGGTCCAAACCAATGCCGATTTCTTTACGGGCTGCATTTTTGTGAAAAAAATTTTTTCCAAAATTAAAGTATTCATCGCTACTCTTCATATTTTGAGTAAAAATCATTTGTAAAACATTATTCAGTTCTTCATTTGAATTTTCTAGATTATTTAATTCAAACTCTGTTGGTCTGTTTGCTTCTTGATAAAATGCTTTGAAAATTTTACGACTAGACTGAAACACATTTTCGAATTGAAACTAAAATTTAAAGATTCAAACTTTAATATTCATTTTGGTAAAAAAAACAGACCTCTGTGAGATTTATTTTTTCTGTGCAGTACAAAATTTTTTTTAAATCATAGAGAATTTTTTTTCGTAAATAGGATTTTGTTTTACAAATTCTTTCAGCATTAATTTTCCGATCTTATTAGAAAGAACGTCCTGTCCTTTTTCATTTTTTATTGCCACATCATATTGAAAAATTTTTGATTGTTTTTCCAAATGTAATTTGAAATGATTGACCAAAATTTCAAAATTTTTGCCAAGAGAAATTTGTCTTTGGGCTTGGGAGTGAAGTTTATTTCAATATTTGTGTTATCTTCCAAAACATCTGTTTTCTTGAACTCAAATTGTTGAGTTGGCGGAACATTTTCTTCCTTATTTGGTTTTTGAGGTTGAACAATATTTTCATCGTTCGGTTTTTGAGGGTGATTTCGGCGTCCACGGCCCAAACCACGACCTCTTCCTTTCGATCCATTATTTTGATTCATTTTTTATTTAAATTAATGAAAAAATTTCTAATATAAATACTAAACAAATTTCACTTAATTGTGAAATTTTACTTCTCTTTTTATTAATTTCAAAGATAAAATTTTCATAATTAATAAAAATTATTCAAAGATTCGAGAAAACAGTTTTGACGATATCTTTATACTTAAATGTCATATAATAGAACATACCCTATGAGAAAAGTATAATGTATGAAAATTATATTTGATTCTAAATTTAAATAATAAAAAAGTAATAATGTTAAAATTTTATTTTATTATTTTATTATGTTAAAAATTTAAATGTCAATTTTAATAGAAATCTTAAAAATGCATTTGATTTTAGTAAAAAATTAAATTTTTTTTTTATTCTGTAAAATTAAAATAAATTATTCATTAAGCTTTAAGTGTTATCTTTATTATTTTTTCAATTTAAACCTTCAAAAATATTTTTATTCATCACAAGTGTTTTGAAAAATTTGTTTTAAAAAAAATTATGGATGATCTAATGATATTTTTACCATGTGGTTTTTCTGCAAAATACAAAGACATTATTTACAATAAAAGAAAGTTTCCATGTCCTGTTTGCAAATCACATGACATAACAAGCCAAGAATGTTTGAATATGAGCAAAAACAAATTTTGATTAGTGAGTTTAATATTGATCTTAAAAAGAAAAGTTTTACAAGGTACCTTAAAAATTTTGAAATTTGTAAAAATGATCCAAAAAGTTTTGTCGACAAAACTATGAAAATTTAAAGAACCAACTTGATATTCGTCGTGAGGAAGTTAAATTAATAATGGAGAAAAAAATTGATGATTATTATGGAAATTTGTTAAACATAATCGAAGTTGACAAAGAAAAAAAATTTGAAGAAAATATTCAAAAAATAACATCACTAGAAAAAGAGCTGATTGATCTTAAAATTGAGCAATCTATGGACATAACTAAAAAATTGGACCTTATCGATAGTTATTGTGTTAAGATTGACGATGGAATCAATTTATAGCTGCAACCAAAAAATGGCTTAGCTAATAATTGTTTTTTTAATAAGGGTAAAATAGTTTGGATAAAAAAATATATTTGGAAGGGATTGGAAAAGAATACCAAAAATTATGAAAAATTTAATCATGTAACAAAATGGATGATTTGAGCATTTCATTACCATGTGGTTTTTCTGCAGAATACCAAGACTTTTTTACAACTGTGATGAATTTCCATGTCCGTTTGAAAACACATGCTTTAAAAAGCAAAGAATGTTTGACCATCACAAAAAATAAATTGGTTTGAATGAGAATCTTTTGAGTTGAAAAAAAATCACTATGACCACTTGTTGAAGAGTTCGAAAAATATAAAATGAGCCAAAGATTTATTTAGATGAGAGTTATGATTATTTTAAAAGAAAATTGACCATCGACGTGAAGAAATCAAAGTGATGCTAAATGAGAGATAGATGAATATCATGATGGTTTATTGGCAAAGATTGAGACCAAAAATGTGCCAAGTTAAAAGAATTGGATGAAAAAATTAAACAAATAGAGGCACTAGACTTGGTCAAATTAAGTCCTGGTAATAATTTAGATATTGATTCAAAGATAGATTTTTATAAAAAAAATAAAAAATCAATTGACATGATACATTTTAGTCACAACATTTTAGATGATTTGATCGAGCCTAAGTTAAAGCTTGCAAATAGTAGTCATAATATTTCAAAGTTATTCGGACAACTTAATTTAAAAGAAGATGAAATTGAGATGATAGTTGTACAGAGAAAACTATTGAATTAGTTGTATAATGATTTTTCTTTATTAAAGGATAATGATAATTTTGATCTCTATTCAAAAAATACATAGTCCAAATATTGAATGGTCTATTAATGCCACAAAATTAAGAAACAAGCCAGAGATGAATGAGAACTGACATTGGCCTTTTTGTGTTGTAATCCAATAGGTAATAAACAAGAATTTTCTGTAAAAGTCGAGCAGTATTTTCACTATCAAATAATCCAATTCAAAGAAAGACTTACGTCGTAATTTAAAACAATTGTTCACCCAAAATAATCCAGCTTGGGGATTTAAATTTACAACCATGAGAATAAATGGATCCAAAAAATGGATATTATGATGCTAATGACGACTCAATACTCTAAAAGCAGCTAAAAGCTGAACTGCCTTAAAAAAACAATAAAAAATTACTTTTCTTTCTTCATCATTTTATTTTCGTAAATTCTATGAATTCCAAATTTTATTTCATAGAATTTACGCATTGGGCATATTCGTTGATCAGTAAATGACTATGCATAACAAAAATCAGAAAAACAATAAATGTTATTATGGAGGAACAAAATAAAGAAATTTCTATTTTGCATTCTTTTTAATTAATGTTTTTTTTTTAATAAATTATTTTTTTTTCAATTTCTTATGTTTTTTAAAATTAAAATCTGATTTTATAATATGAAAAAATAACATAAAAAAACGTTATTTTAGTAAAAAAAAAATACATAAAATGAAACAAATCCTTGAATGAAAATAAATTATTAAATTTAAATTATTTAAAATTAATTAAATTTAACAACTAACCAATTTTTAAATTCGTATCAACACTCTTTAAATTTACTGAAAACAAAATAAGCCAAATCATTTATAATGTTATGTTTTCAATAATTTAGCCTTAATTGACGATATTTTAAATATTTTCTTGAGTATTCAATTTTCCGTAATTTAATTTAAAAAAAATTTATCGAATATTCAAATAACTATTTTTAAGAAAAAAAATCAAGTTAAAATATTATCTTTAATATTAATATTCGATAAAATATTTAAGACAATTTATAATAAAAATTCAGTAACAGTATTCTTGATAATAATTACCAATTTTTCATTAATTACCATCTTGAGTCCTTTGAAAAAATCAAAATTTTTTAAAAACTGTTTAATTTTTAAATTTTAATAATTTAGAAAGATAAAAATTAAATTTTATTAATTAATTAATTAAAAAAATATCAAATTGTTTCTTTTCTTTGCTTATTAAATAGTATTTAAATAAAACAATTGAATTTCCTTACTAAATTATTCAAAAAATTTATTTTTATCATTCAAAATTATTAAAGCTTTAAAATTATACATTCTTTCTTAAATTAAAAATTTTGAATGATAAAAATTAGATTTTATAAAATAAATTTATTAAAAAATATCTAAATTTTTTCAATTTTTTTAATTTACTAAATACATTGCATGTAAAGCATGTTACATTACAGTTATTTTAATTAAATCAAAGATTTTTTTAATATCTAAGGATAAACTTTTTGAATTTAAATGATATTTTGAATTGAATACCAACAAGATTCCTAATAGGCCTATATTTTTCATACTGTCATTATTTTTGGGCCTATTAAATTCGATGACACAATTATTTAGTAGAATACCACAATTTTTTAACATAATAACACAATTATTAAATAAATGTACACATTATTTATTATTATTATAAGATGAAGTTTTGTCAAATAGACTATCAAATCAGAACGAAGCGGTTGACAGCGAGTCAAAATCGTGCGAAAATGTGGAAGTAAATGATGAAAAGAAGATACTGGGCTTGTTAAAATAAATGTGTCAAGAAATATTTTTTGATAATACAGTTGGGACCTCTAAACAAATGTTAGATTTACTTCAATGTCTAAGAAAGTTTGAAAATAAAGTTTTGATATAAAATACAATTATGTTCAAAGTAAACTAAAATTCAATTAGTACATCCAGTTTAAATTAAAATTAATAATCGTTTTGTTTAATTTAGTTAATAAAAAATTTTACTATTTCCTGATTTTTTTTTATGATGTGACTTCATAAAGTCGATCTTATGAAGTTTCAGTTTTATGAAGTGGTTGTCATGTTACAACCGGGGTTCATAAAACCGAGGTTACACTGTAATTATTTAGTCAGTTAAATTTTTTTTTATGAATTTTTTGTGGATATAAAAATATTTTTGTGAATTTAAAAAAATTAAATATTTTTTTTTAAATAAAATTGTAGTAGTAGTATCTGCAGTATAGATATTTCTATCTAAAACTAACGCTCAAAAGCGTTAAGCCTTATAAACTAAGGCTTTGGCAGACTTTGCTTTTCACCATTCCAAAAACTTCATTGTCAATGACTGCTTTGAAGCTATTTATTGTTTGCGCACTAACATCATTAATTGATAAGCTGTTCCATTATTTACGCGGCGATTTGTTAAGAAATTATATCTTAAAGAGCCTCTGCGATTTATTTTTCGGACCAGTCTATTGTCATGTGGTCTTCTTAGGCTTTTTACACCACAAGCGAAATTGATTCCATTAGTTAAAGATATTTCAAAACCTTTTAAACTTTTGTATTTGAATTAAATCTCCTCTTAAACAACGATTTCAAGTTTCATACGCTCGAGAACTCGTTCACTTGGATCTTATCAGAATTGACGTAGACCTGCTCGAAGCCCGTCGGTCTTTCAGATCTTTCGACTTAGATATTGCTTGGTGCTTAAACTTTTTTTACTTAAACGTGACCACTATCTTTTCCAGGTGGCTGCCGTTAGCAGACTTTATTCTACGCTGGTATTTCACTTGGTCCCTAAATTCAGGACCTCAAGTACCTCGTTGACTCTCTCTTTGTCGGTGTCTTCACTTTCGGAATACCCGGCGCCAGAGATAACCACGTTGTTCTAGATTCTTTCGATTTCGCTGAGCTCCTTTCTGACGTTTGCTATCATAACCATGGTGCTCTCTGGTTTTTACTGTTGCTGATGACTATTGCCCACGAAAGGGCCGGTTGGCAATGTTTGTTACTGGATTTGCTTTCAATCTACTATTTACGTTGCCATTTCTTTAATTTGGTCCTTCTGAGCCTTCACGATGCTTACTAGAAGAATAACTTACTTGTGCATCTCTTTTAAGTATCAGTAGTTTGTCCTGGAATGGTTGACCAGACCTCTAAAAGAAAATGCTTCGTCCATTTGTTTAATTTATGTCAAATGTTTTTTTTTAATTTAGATTAATATTTAATTTTACTTTTGACTTGATTTTGTTCAAAATAACTTAAAATTATTTTTTGTTTGAAACAGAAAAAAAAATTGAAACATCGCTCTTTTTAATGTTATTTCAACATTGGATACATTTTAAAATTCAAACACTATATGGAAATTAAACCATATCGAACATAAAATAAAACTTTATTGGTAAAAAAAGGCCATCATTTAATGGACTGACAACAAAATTAAATTTTCATGACAAAAAGGGTTAACTACCTTTAATGACAAATAAATTAATTGGCTGAAAATAAAGATTTGGGTGACAAAATACTATGAGACTCTGTTCAGTCACAAGACTGTTCAGTGCGCTCGATATCGCCTTAAACCAAAACGAAAATAATGCAATCACGTCGATTTACAATTTCTGGTCCAACAAAGTGGATAATCGAATTTAACTCGGCGTTTAACTCAAAAAATATTTATAATCGTACCAATATTAATGGAACAAATTTTAGTCTTGAAGACGCAAACAAATTACCGGATCTTAGAAGGTACAGTACCAATCTATGCTCCGATGATTGGATTTACCAAGAAAACGCGGAAGGCTAAAGGCCAAAGAAATCAAAAGCTCAGATAAAAAAACGAAGAACAACATTAATCGTTTTTTTTTTACATTTCATCTAAATTTATTTTTTGCTAATCAATTGATTCATTCTGTCATTTAGATAAATACTTTCGTCGCTAAAATTAGTTTTTTTTTTCTACAAATAAGGTTTTATTTTGTCAATGAAAAATTATTATATAGTCATCTCAATATATAAATTTGTCAGTTGTTTAGTTTTTTTGTCAGAATGATTAGTATTTTAAAGTCAGCTAAAACAGATTAAATTAGTCACCACTTTTAGTTATTTTTGTCATCTTAAAGAATTTAATTTGTCACCCCCAAAAAACAAAAGCCAAAAAAACACTTAAATTTGGCTTAATTATAGCAGAAATTGAAAGTATCACCATATTTTTAAAACCACTTTTGCCTTTTACGGTTTAAAAAGTTTGCCTTTCAGTGTTAAAATAAAAATGTAAATAACAAAAAATTTTTGAAATTTTTTTTTATTTACACCAAGATACATGTTTTATGGTTGCTAAAAGAAATTTAGATTTTGACCAATTTTAAAACCTAATGGACTGTTATATTTTACAAATTTTAAATCATTCATCAAAACAGCAATAAAAACATGATTGTTTTAACGCATTAAAATGAGAAAAAAATAAAAATATAAAAAATGAGTAAATTCTTGAAATTAAAAATAAAAATTATTTGACTACTAAATTTATTATCTACTCCATGTATTTACAAGAATTTACTCATTTTTTAAATTTTTCTTTTTTTTCTTTGCCTTT
This sequence comes from Brachionus asplanchnoidis, assembly GCA_025491095.1. Classification (NCBI taxonomy): domain Eukaryota; kingdom Metazoa; phylum Rotifera; class Eurotatoria; order Ploima; family Brachionidae; genus Brachionus; species Brachionus asplanchnoidis. The sequence continues at coordinate 24,713 of JAILYF010000336.1, read as the reverse complement.
ATAGTCCGTTTTTTATCCATTTTGAACGCGTTAGAACAACATGATTTTTTACTGCTTTTAATTGCTTTTTTTCTCTGGTAACTTAGTATGCTTTTCTGCATGTAATTTTAAATAGAATGATTCATCAAATTATTTTCTCTTCACCACAACCACAACTCAGCTAAGATATAATGAAAAAAATTGCTAAAAATGACAAAAAATTTCATTTATTGCTGAAGAAAAAGTGAGATTTTTGGATACAACATAGATATCAAATAAATTATTAAGAAAATGTTTTTCTAGAGATAAATCAAAAGCTTTGGATTCAGGATATCAATCAAAATTTTTTTCCGCTTTTAATATTTAAAAATATCTATACGATAAAGAAGCAGAGCTTTATATTGCGAGTAACGAGGCGTTAAATAATTAATTATAAAAAAATGTTAGGTTTTATATGCATAAATTTAAAATATTGTATATCAGTCATTTTAGACATGTGATTGTTTTGTGAAATTTAAAAGAAATAAGTTAAAAATAATTTTACTCACAATTATCAGACTTGTTTTAAAATAAAATAAATATCATTAAAAAAATTAAAAATAATTAAAAAAAATCGTTTATCAACTTTTAGTTGTAAATAATTGAATGAAAAAATAAGTTGAATTTTTTAAATTGCATCTTAGATAGCCTTGAAAAAACTGATTGATGAATTTTAAATTCATGCATTCTGTTAAAAAAATTTTTATAAAATTAAGCTTTTAAAAAATATTCTGATGGGCTTGGTTAAATGATTTAAAGTTTAATTATAGATATTAAATAAAAGCTCCTTTAGAATTTAACAGTTATTTTCAAATAAAATGGATAACTTAAATATTTCATTGCCATGTGGTTTTTCTGCCAAATACAAAGACATTTTTTACAACAGTGACAAATTTTCATGCCCTGTTTGCGAATCAAATGGCATAACGAGCCAAGAGTGCCTAAATATGGCAAAAAATAAGCTGCTAATTCATGATATTAATCTTGATCTAAAAAAGAATATTTTCACGCAGTGTCTCAAAAATTTTGAAATCTGTAAAAGTGACCCAAAAGTTTTATAGATGAAAGCTACGAAAATTTAAAGAATCAACTTGAGGGAGGAAATATTCGTCGGGAGGAAATTAAATTAATTGTGGATAAAAAAATTGATGATTATTATGAAAATTTATTAAAAATCATCGAAGAGGAAAAGAAACAAAATTAAACGAATTTGAAGAAAAAATTCGACAAATCTCTTCACTAGAGCAAGAAATATCCGATCTAAAAATTGATCAAACTGCGAACATAATTAAAAAATTAGATATTATCAATAATAATTGTGTAAAGATTCATGATGGCATTAAATTTTTAAATACGACCAAATATAATCTAAAGGTTAATAACTGCATTTTTAATCAAGGTAACGATGATTGGGATGTAGCAAATTTATTTGGAAAATTAGATTGGAAAGAAGAGACAAAAACTGGAATAGTTAAATGGTTCAATGTGAAAGATGGATATGGTTTCATTGCTCGAAATGATACTAATGAGGAAATATTTGTGCATCAGAGTGCCATTCTGAAAAAGAATACAAATCAAATAAGAAAAAGTTTAGCTGATGGTGAACAAGTTGAATTTGATATTGTAGTGGGAGAAAAAGGCTTAGAAGCTGCTAATGTGACAGGTCCAAATGGTCAATCTGTTCAAGGATCAATTCATGCAATTAAAAAAAAAATAAAAAGAAGAAACGAGGTAAAAATAATTTTGTTCAAGTTTAAAACAAATGAGAAGATTAATTTGATTTAATAATTTCCAGTAAAAATTTTAATAAATATTTTTTTAATATGATTTTTATATAATTTGAATTTAACTTTAGCAGATCTCGAATAACTCAAACTGATTAAAAACGGTAAAATTTAAGGAATTGGCGTTGTGAATTTCAAATTCAAATCGAGCAAAATTTTTAAATTTTATGAAAAATTGAAATTAAAATTAATAAAAAATATTAGAAAATAAAGCAAAAAAGTGCAACATAATTTGTTGCACCTTTTTCCCTAAAATAAATTTTTATTTTATTTTTTTGTTAATCAAATCAATAATCTAATTGATTTTTTCTTTTGGTCTTTTTTTATATGAGAAAAATTATTAAAAAAAATGTGCATCAAAGTAATTTGCACTATGTTAAAGAATTTTTTCTAATATTTTAATTAACTTTAATTTTAATTTATAGAAAAATGAAGAATTTTTGTTCAATTTGTATTTTAAATTCACAATACCAAGGAGTTAGACTTAATTTCTTAATTAAGATTGCCATTTTTTTCATTACGCTTGGCGTAGTCAAATGACTAATTTTCTTAATTTTTAAAATTTCAAAATCAAAAAAAATTGAATCTTTTATTTTTTAAAACAAAAAATTGCTTTTAAAAGATCGATTTCGATTTACGAGCAACCTCATTATATTATTCTATTACACTTTCGCAAGAAAATTATCTAGAATACTTATAGAGTTTTAAAAAAAGTGTGTCTTAAGTGATCCCTAGGACTACTAAATTTTAATTTTAAAACATTTAATTTTTTAAATATTTTCCTCTTTAACTTATTTTTTTTTGAATAAATATTTTCAATGATTTCTGTCAAGGTTTTTTTTGGTGAGTCATAATAAAATATATTAAAATAAATAAAATTAAGCCTAAACTATTTGATTTTTTAAGTTCATATAAAAAAGTGTTTTTGTTATTCATAGAAAATCGATATATACTAATATTAAAATTAATTAGCTCATTTAAATGAATTTTATTTAAATATAATGCGGCACTTTTAATTAAGCAGTTTTACCTGAAAACGCGTCAGTGGTGTAGTGGTATCATTGCTTCTTCCCAAGCAGCAGATCCGGGTTCGATACCCGGCTGACGCAAATCTTTTTGTGGAATTGAATCAATAAAGAAAAAAGCCAATAAAATATGCACAGTATTTTATGCAGGAAAAATTATAAAAAATTCATATTTGTTTAAATTAATTGAACCAAAATAAAAAAGGATTTTAATAAAAGCTAAAACTGAGTTAGTAATATTAGTTGAAATGCCAAGATTGTATTAAAAGATAATTATTATCATTGAAATAACTTCAAAATTTCAATCGCTCACAAATTGCAAACAAGACAAATTCCTTAATGAGCTAAATTTTTATTTTTATTTTGTATTTAATATTTTAAATTATCTAAGTGAATTTAATTAAACAAATTTTTATTTTTCTTATAAATAAAAATAAAAAAAAATTAAATTTAAATAACACCAAAAAATCTGAATTTCTTTTAGATCTTCCCAAATTTAAAGGAGATACATTGCTTTTCGCATAAGCAGTGATATAAGTCATTTCATTTAAACTATCAATGCACCATTTTTTTAAAAAACATGCAATAAACACAATCTCGTTCATGTTAAAACATACTTAATTTTAACCACATGCTCCAAAGACATATTTTAGCCTTTGGTCAACAGTTTAGTTTAATTTAACAAAGCTTGAGATTTTTGTCAAAAATTAAAAATAAATAAATAATCCTCTAAATAAATATTCAAAATGATTTCATCTAACGCTACCAATTGAATACAAGAAAATATTTTTATTTTTCAAAAAAATGAAAAGGCTTTCCTGCCGCATTCGAATTAAATATTTGTTATTTCATATTTTAGGCAAACAATAATCATGTGAATAACAAGGATTAGATCTTCGTGATCTCATTCGAAAAATAAAATCTGTACCAAAAAAAGATAAAAAATAATTTTGACCTGAAAGAAACTAAAAAAAATAATTTATTTTTGAATAAAAAACAAAATGGAAGATAAATTTTACTAGTTTTTTTAAAAATTTTATTATATTATTTTTTTAATTCTATAAAATCAGAAAGAAACTTCAAGAATAAAAAATTTACTTTATCGTTCATTTCTCATATTTCTTTGATAGTCTTTTATTATTTTTGTAATTAAATTAATTTAATTGGCGTGTGCTAATTCATTAACTAAAATTACTGATTTTTAACCAATTTTTCTAGATGAATATAAAATGACTTAAATTTCATAAAATAACTTAATTTATTTAAAAATGTGAATTAATTTTAAAAATCAAGTTTGATGCTAATTTTTTCAATATTTAATTAAATTTAAAAAAAATTAATTTTTTATTTAGCTTTTTTAAAATTTTGTGTTTATCCTATACCAAATAAAAATGAAAAACATAAAAATTTAGTGCCGAAATGAAACAGAATTGTAGTAAGCAAAGAATTATTGAGATCTTAATTAGAAACCAGATTACAGAACTCACATTTTAATCAAAATTCATATCAAAATATTCTTAATTATCCAAATATTGTTATAATTCAAAAATAAATTCTAATTATACAAAACATCCTTCTCTGGCTTAACAAAATGATCAAAGTCGACTTAAACGTCTATCTGCAAATTTTTGTTTTTTTTTAAAGTATAACTATGTTTAATTTATAATTTTAATGCGATTTGGAAAAATTAATAGAAATAATATCAGTTATGCAAATTTAGAAAAAAAATTTTTTTTTAGTAAATTTAGTTAAAATTTCAGTAATTTTAGTTAAAAAATTATAAATCGCCAATTTAATTTATTTTTTACATAAACTATAAAATTTTTTAAAATAATTTTTTATAATAACTATTTATATTCTACTTTTTTTTCTTTTTTTTATACTTGTCCATGGGACTTTAATTTTAATAAATAATAATAATAAAAATAGTCTTAAATTTAATTATTTCCGAGTAAGCAAGTCTCTATGGCGCAATCGGCTAGCGCGTTCGGCTGTTAACCGAAAGGTTGGTGGTTCGAATCCACCTAGGGACGAATTTTTTATAGACAGGTGTTTAACAGATTCATTTTTAATAACATTTTCTCAAAAAAATGATATTTTTGTATAAAAATGAAGAATAAAATCTACCTGGAAATGTGATTAATGATTTAATGCTTTTTAAGCAATGACTACTGTATAAAATATATTCTTAAAGACATTGAAAGACTTTCACCGTATGCCTCGGGTCAACATCAAAATCAAGTTTTTTTAGTTAAATAAAGATTACAAATATTATTTTGTGTAATAAAATAATAAAATAATTTTAATAATCTTTTTTTATTTTATTAAATAGGTAGCCCTGCATCGAAATTTTTATTTTTTCAAAAAATGGAAAACCAAAAATGATTTTTTTTCGTTTGGCGCTACTGAATTGAAACAAAAAGATGAAAGTTATTCAAGGTAAAAAATTAAATTTAATTAATATGAAAGTTTAAAATCGAGCTGGAACTGTGATTAATAATTTAATTGTTTTTAGACACCGATGATTAAACAAAAATATTCTAAATGACACTAATTCGTGACTCAAGTCTTGAATTTTTAAAAAATTTCTTTTAATACAGATACGGACTTTTAGTTTGGTACGAGCAAAAATCTGAACCAAAAAAAAAAAAAGAATGGGAAAATTTTATTTCCAGATATTATCTGATATTGGCCAAAAATTAGTAATTAAATTCAAATTAAAAATGAATCATATTTTGAATTTTTTTATGAAAAATTCCTATATAAATAGAAGGAAACAATTTTGAAGTTAACACTTAAAAATGAAACTAATTTTACTAGGCATTATTTTTTCTGGCATAAATGTCATCTATTGTGAGCAAAGAGTGGTATGTTATTTTACCAATTGGTCTCAGTACCGTACAGGTGTTGGAAAATCCTTACCAGAAGATATTGATCCATTTCTGTGCACCCATATCATGTACTCATTTGCAAAAATAGTCAATAACAAGCTAGAGCCGTATGAATGGAACGATGATTCAAATGAATGGTCAAAAGGTCTTTATGAAAGAACAAACGATCTGAAAAAATAAATCCAAATCTGAAAGTGATGCTGGCTGTTGGTGGATATAATATGGGCACCGCTCCATTCATTAGCGTTGTATCAAGTGATGCAAATATTCAGAGTTTTGTTGACACAAGTGTGATCTACTTGAAAGAAAGAAATTTTGATGGACTTGATTTAGACTGGGAATACCCTGGTAAAGTTTTTTAAATTCACGTATTAGCTAAATTCTAATTTCTTTTTAAAAAAGAGGGATATAAAAGTCAATTTACTAGATTGGTCAAGGTAAAAGATTTTAAGATTAAAAAAATAAAAATTAATTTTTTCACAAAAAGGCGCTTAAAAGTAGATTTGTGAGTGAAAATTTATTACTTAGTGCTGCAGTGGCTGCGGGTAAAAGTAAAATTGATTCTTCTTATGATTTACCTGAATTGTCCAAGTAATTTTATTAAAATTTTTGAACCAAATTTTTTTTGTATGTCAAAAGAAATCTTGACTTTTTGAATGTAATGTCCTATGTAAATAGAAAAATATTGATTTAAATAATATTTTGCTAAACAGCTTAATTAAAAAAGGATTATCATGGTTCTTGGGATAAAAATACAGGCCACAATGCCCCATTATATAGTCCATCAACATTGAATGTCGATTTTACCATATCCTATTACATTCAATTGGGATTTTCAGCTGAAAAGATAAATCTCGGCTTGGCAACATATGGAAGATCACTTACTCTGTCAGATCCAAACCAAAATTCCGTAGGGTCCCAAATTTCTGGAAAAGGCATCGCTCAAACAGTAACAAAATTTATTTCAAAAAAATTATTTTTTATTTTTTAAATTTAGTTCACAAGAGAAGCTGGTTATTCAGCTTATTATGAAATTTGTTCAAAATCATGGACCAAAGCGTATGATTCTCAAAGTAAAGTTCCATACATGTATTCAGGCAATCAATGGATCTCATATGATGATTCTAATAGTTTGAAACAAAAAGTCGAGTATGCAAAATTCAAAAATCTTGGAGGAATCATGTTTTGGGTATTTTAGATAGTTGTTTTTTGTTTGATTTTTTTGAAAGAAAATTTTAAAGGCTATCGATTTGGATGATTTCTCAGGTTCAGTTTGTGGACAAGGAAGATATCCATTGATTAATTCAGCCAAAGAAATTTTTTTATCTTCTTCAAATATTGTATCAACTTCGTCGACAGAAATTCGTGTCAAAAGTTCATCATCTTCTTCATCTTCAACATCGAAAATCCCCGGTAGTACTTCAAAATCAACAACTTCTACTCAACCATCATCCAGAGTTGATAATGACATTGGCAAAACACAACCAGCAGAAAACTTGTGTTTCAACCGAGATGGATATTATCCAGACATCAAGAGTGGTTGTCAAAAGTTTTATGTTTGTGTTTATTATGGAACTCAACACCAACAGATTCATTATTTTGACTGTCCAAAGGGAATGCTTTTTGATACAGTTAATGGAATTTGTAATCATGAACATTTGGTTAAATGTGATTAATAATTTAAATATTAATTTAATCCTTATTTAATTTTTTTTACTAAACTTAAATGCATTTTAAAGACTGATATTAAAATTGACATTAAACTTTAATTTTAGACATAATAAAAATATTTATTCTTTAAATTTTTTGAAACAAATTGACTCTCAATCGTATCAAAAAAATGAACACATAAAAAATCAAATATATTTGGTTGGTCTCTTAATAGTATTTTTGTAAAAATTTTATTATTTTTAATTAATTATTTGATTTAAAATTTTATAAACTTCAATTTAATAATTAAAGTCAAGATAATTGCTCTAAAAAATCATTGCGGTTAACAATCAATTGTATCGTAAAAATAGAATTAAATTATTAATTTAATCAAAATAAGAATATTTAAATTAAACTTAAATGTGCTTTTTGAATAGTCATTTTAACTTAATTTTTAACACAATAAAGTTTATTTATTAAACGAAATATATACTGTAATATTTTCCAAATTTTAAAAACATTAAAACTTGAAAAAGAAGCATATGCTTGGATTTTTTTAAATGAAAAAATCAAAAAAGTAATTAAATAAAGCTTTGATTGAAATTAAAAAATTTTTCTTAAACAATAATTTTTTAGGTTGATCAGCCAAATTTGATCATAAAATTCAATTTGCCAATTTATCTTCAACATTATGTATAAAAATTAAATCTAAAAATAATACAATTTTAATGAATCTTGGTGTTTTATGAATAAAATAAAGAACTGAAGAGCTTTTTGTCTTCAGTTCTATTAAATTTAATGGTTTGGTCTAAAACTGCAATAAAAAAGGAAAAACATATTAAAATTTTTTTAAATTAAAGAAAATAAAATAAAATGAATGATGGAAGCATTATATTACCTTGCGGCTTTACGGTCAAGTACAAGGAAATTTTATACAAGAGTGATAAAATGCAATGTCCAGCTTGCAAAACACATGAAATAACAAGACAAGAATACTTGAATATGGCAAGAAATAAGCTGGTTTTGATTGAAAAATCTTTTGAATTGAAAAAAAAACAATACGATGAATTGATGAAAGGATTCAAAAATACAAAAATGATCAAAAATATTGCATCGATGAAAGCTATGATAGTTTAAAAAGAGAAGAAGATCTTCGTAGGGAAGAAGTTAAATTAATGTTAAATAAAGAGATCGACGATTACTATGATGGTTTATTGGAAAAGATTGACATGGAAAGAGGTCTTAGATTAAAAGAATTCGAAGAACGAATTCAGAAGGCAGATAAATTAGATATAGCTACTTGTGATGTTGCTAAAAATCTAGATATTCATTTTCAATCTGATCTTCATAAATTTAATAAACGAAAAATTATAAATGCTATAATTTTTGTCCAAAATATTAAAGATGATTTTCTAGAACCTAAGTTTGAGCTTTTCAATATTAATGATGATATAGATATTAAAAAAATATTTGGAGAGCTTTATTCAAAAGAGGAAATTATTGATATTTTGTGAATGAAGATGAATTTGATGATGATAGCCATTTTAGGGCCACTATTCCATTAAAAATAAATAATTTTTCTCTGTTTAAGGACAGAAAAAGTTATAGAATACGTTCAAAAAATTTTATTGTCCAAAAACTTGAATAATACATTTCGATCGAACTAAATGAAAAAGATGGAGAAATGGGATTTTATTTGCATTGCAATTCAATGGAAGAAACAAATGAGTTTTCAGTAAATGTCACTGCAGAGCTTTCTTTTTGAATAAATCTGATTCAAAGAAAAACTTTAGTCTTAAATTTGAATATTAATTCACCCGAAATGATCAAAGTAAAGGATATTGCCTTTCGTAAGCTAATTTTTCATGAAATTATCTCTAAAAGTCTTCTCTCTATTAAAGGAATCGATAATTTATTTACTACCCCATGTTCTTTATGACTAGATACAGAAAAATTAAATCTATCATCAAAATTAATTAGTTCCGACTTTGTTAACGATCTTATAGAAGTAACTAAAGCGACAGGTAATTTTTCTATTCTCCATTTCAATGTTAACAGATTTTTTAATAAAAAAGACCAAATATTCTCAGTCCTTAACTTAAGAATTTTTGATAAAGTGATGCTAAATGAGACATTTCATAATGATTTCATCCATCCTTTATCCTCTCTTAAACATTCCTTTTACAATATTATACGTTTCGATAGAGAAAATGAAGAAGGTGGAGGTGTTCTTGTCTATATTCGATGCGAATACACTATAAGAAAAACAAAATTTTGGCATCAATTGAAAGTATTTATTTCCAAATTTATTTTAAAAAAATATGCTTTAATTTTCTTTCATGCTATAAGGCCCCTAACAGATATATTAATGATAGTGATTATCTTGATAAAGTTGGAAATTTCCTCTTAACCATAAACATCGAAGATACCCTTTTTCTTATTGGAGATTTTAATATAGATTCTTTAAAAAAAAATGAAATCTTAAAATGTTTTCTTTCAAGTTATGAACTAAAAAATTTCGTCTGAGGTCCAACCAAATTTTTCCAGAAAGAAAATAAATTCATAACAAGTGCTACTCAAATAGATCTCGTTTTGCATAACCAAAATCTAATAAAATCGACTTCATCCATTGATAACTCTATAAGCGATCATAGAATGTTAGTAATTACACTAGATGTTTCCTCAATTAAAAGTACCTCCTTTTATAAATCTGTTAGAAATCTATCTGAGAATAATCTATCTAAAATCGCAGAGAAAATATCTCACCATGACTTCAAATCTCGATCTTTACTTTCTTTATCTACATCTGATCAACCAAATGATAGATGGAACTCCCTAAAAAACTCGATTTAAGTATATTAGATTCAATGGCACCAAATAAAAAAGTTAAAATCGATAATAAAAATTCGTTAAGCCCATGGTCAGATAAAGAAATTAACTCTCTTTCTAAAATACAGGATGGTTTTTATAAGTCGTGGAAAAACACACAAGAGCGCTCTTTTTATTTTTCATTTGTAGAAACAAAAAAAAGAATAAAAACTTTGACCGAACAAAAATTAATTCTGTATTTCAAGTGTTAAAAACTAAATGATTTTCAAAATTCAAAAAAATTCTATGAATTATATAGATCAACAATAAAATTAAAGTCTGACAAACAAAACAGTACCATTCCGAACTTCATTATCAACGGTAAGAGCTCCGCTTCTGAGGCCTCAGAAATTAGCAAGCTTTTGAATAATTTTTTACCGATATAAAATCAGATTCAGTATTTGATACAAAGACCTGTATGGCTTCCATAAATGAAACCTTTAATGAACTGTCTAACATGTGTCCTTTTAGTAAATAAAGAAAAAACTTTTGATTTTTAGTTAATATCGGTCGAGTCTATAGTAAAAATAATAAGTAAATTGGATGCTAGCAATGGTCCTGGTATCTCTGATATTTCAGTCAAAATCTTTAAAGATTCAGCAGTAAGTCTTGGTCCAGTATTAACTGACCTTATCAATGATTTTATCACTTATTGCAGAGTTCCTGATGAGTTGAAATGCGCAATTGTAATAGCTATCTTTAAAATAAAGGTCCAATCGAAATCATCAACAATTACAGAAGAATTTCTGTTCTACCTGTAATATCAAAAATTTTTGAAAAGATAATAGCATCACAATCATCTCTATACCTGACCACAAATAAAATTCTATTTCCATGCCAGTATTGATTTCGCGAAGATCACTCTTGTGAAACAGCCTTACATGAACTTATTTCAGAAATTAATGCAGCACGTAACAAAAAATGTATTACACTTCTCTTGTTTATTGACTTCCGCAAGGCTTTCGACTTGGTAGATCCAAATCTTTTACTTTGCAAATTCAAGAGAATTGGGCTTAATGAAAACGCTCTTGATCTTATCAAAAATTATTTCTTTGGAAGAAAACAAGCAGTTTCCTTCGGTGGCACCCTTTCTGAATTCTCTAAAATAGATCTTGTAGTTCCACAGGGTAGTGTTTTAGGTCCTCTCTTTTCTTAATTTTCATAAATGACATAGCTTTTTTTCTTAAAAACCATAACGTTAACTGTAAGATATTTGCTGATGATACCACTATCATTCTCGGTAGTACAAATCTAAAGGATTTAACAGATAACTCCAAAATTGTTTAGAACTACTGTACAAATGGTGCTCATTAAATCGTCTTGATATTAACTGGGATAAAACTAAAATAATGATTATCCATAACAAAAAAAACCTAGAAATACCAGCATCATTTTCTTTTAAATCATTTAAAATTGAGGTTGTACCTCAATTCAAGATTTTAGGTATTATTATAGATAACAAATTAAATTTTAATAGTCACGTTAGCAATCTAAAAGCTACTATTAATAAAAAGCTAAACTCAATTAAGCAATTATTTTCTTTCAAAGACCGTCAAAATACAATTCTTTAAAACGTTCATCTTGCCCCACTTTGATTATTGTTTATCACTTGCCATCTATTTTTCCAAACCAGCTATTCAATCTCTATCCAACTCATATATATTTCACTTTTTAAATTGATTCACTTCAAAGCCCAAGTTAATTATTCTAATGATTTCAATACAGTTAATAATAATCTTGAAATTCTAGGTCTGTACGGTTTTCAACATAGGCTGATCATTATGCTTTGCTGTTTATCTTATAAGATTTTAAAGAACCCAGAATCGCCTCTTCCACTTAAAACTCAACTAATTACAAATAAATCTTTTAACAAACCATATAATTTAAGAAACTGCACTAAATTTTTTACTCCCTGAAGTTTAGGATTTAATTCTTTTGGTGAATTAACATTTTCTTTTTTTATTCTAAATTTATCAACTCTTTTACACTGAATGATCTAGTTTTAAATTTTTCTCTATTTAGACAAAGAAAAAATAATAATGTAAATCTACACTTATTTGAGTTTATTCAAATTTTTCCAAAATTTGACATAGATTACATCTATAATTTTCTTAACTATGTAAAATACAAAAAAAATAACTTAAAATAAAACTAAATCACCCTTCTCTCTTCTTTTCTTTCTACTTATTTTATTTTATTTTACTTATTTAAACTATTAAATTTTATAAATCAAAACATTCATTTATATTAAAATTTAACTTTTTTTATTTCTTAAATAAATGAGTGTGTCCACAATGTTCGCATGAAATACTAATGTCTGCTCTAATGTCTGCTCTGGGCACATTGAAAGAAAAAAAAAAAAAATTAATTTCAATGTAATTTTAATAAATAAAAAATTTAAAACCTTATATTTAATTACTTCACTAAAATCGATTGTTATTTTCAACAAATATATATATATTTAATTCATTCGAACTGCTTACGCTAAAATCTCTTGCGAGCCGAATGAACCCATTTATTCTAAAATTTCAAAATAAAAAACATTAAAGGAAAAAAAATTAATAAATTCTATTCTTAATATCAATTTTTTAAATTCTTCTAAAAATCTCTCAAAATATAAATTTAGGTTGTTCTTCACTCTAATTTTGAACGAACTTTCTTCTAAACTAAGGTCTTTGAGTAAAAATCTGTTTATAAATATCGAGAAGAAATATTGAAACGAGTTTTTGTAGTAGTAACTGTACTTTACGATTGACGGTACGACTAAGCTATTCCGATTTCGCAGCTCATATCTCATATTCAGATCGTAATTGTACTTAAAACTTGTTTTCACCTCAAGGATTGTTTGTTGATTGTAAATATTGTAAATAAATGTTGATAGTCGATAAAAAAAACGATGAATAAGTGTATTTAAGTTATGAATTTCTAATTGGTTGTTAAGAATTAATGTCGCTAATGTTTTGAACAACTGGATTTATTTTGAAGAGCTTGAACAAGCATAGGTTGTAATTTTTTGTATCGCTTCTTTTGGGAAATAGATGAATAGCGTCATGCAAAAGTCAAAGTGTGGTAAGATGAACGTTTTGAAGATTTGAGGTTTTACTTGAAACGATAGGTGATAAATTCTTTGGATTGAAAAGAGTCTCTTAGTAATTGATGATTTCAACTCTCTAATGTGATAAAACTTAGGTCATCATCAATCGTTATGCCTTGAAGTTTGAACGATTTTACTATTTTAATTTTAGCCTTATCAACAATTAGGAATTCGGGATATTCAATGTTTTTTTTTTGTGATTATCATCGCTTCAGTTTTTTGCCAATTGATTTCTGTTTTGTTAAAGCGGCACCAGGCTATAAACTCGTTACTACAAGTGTTAAATCGAGTCAACAGTGCTTTTAGTTGTTGGTCTACCATTGAGAGTGTAGTATAATCAGCGAATAATTTTACAATAAAGCTTTTAATATAAAGCGCTAGGTCATTGATGAATATTAAAAACAATAATGGGCCTAGAACGCTTTCTTGTGGAACTCCTAATTTAACATATTTCAATTCGGACGCATATTCACCTATTTTAACAAACTGCTTGCGGTCAGAAAAATAACTCGTAAGGAGGTCAATAGAGTTCTTTTTAAAACCATATCTCTCTAGTTTTAATAGTAGTAGTTTGAGTTTACCGTGTCAAATGCTTTCTTAAAGTCAACGAAAATAAAAAGACCAATCAACCGTTCACTAAGGATTTCATCATTTGTGAAATTATGGTATGTAGCGCTGTTTCACAGCTTGGACTTGGTCTAAAGCCATGTTGATTATCAATCAATAATCTGTAATTTTCACTTCATATAGTTTATTGTATTCCTGATTACAAAATTTTAAGTTTTTTTGCATATCTTTCTTATTGTCATTTAGCTTATTGATATTTGTATACTTTGTATGCAGTATTTCGGTTTATCCGTGCAATTAGTAGATCATCATCAAACCACGGATAGTAATAGTCTTTTAAATAAATTTTACCTAGCGGAGCGTGTTGATCGATAATACCATTCAAAGTTCCTTTAAATTGCTCCCAGGTCTTTTCGATATCCTCATTGATTAGTTTCATTAGATTTATTTTGATCAATTCACCCTCAATTTTATCTAGTCGCTCGCTAGAGAGTTTCCGACCAACTACAAATGATCGGTTTTTCTTGATTGATGGAATATCCAACTTTGTAGCTACAAAACAATGGTCACTAAATGGACAGCTAATTACTTTGTTGTCTTTAACAAATGTCCCATTACGTAAATCCAAGTCAATTAGGGTTGTTGATGTTTTATTCTCCATTGTTTTATGATAGTAATGGCAAAATGTAAATTTTACATTTTTACATCTCATAGTTTATATATTTTCTTATATTTTTTGTGCAATGTTTCAGAAAATTTTTATTTTTCATAATAAGATTATTTTTTGTTTTTGAAGGAGTCAGAATAAATTAAAAAAAGTAATAGACACAATTTAATTATTTTTAATAAAATCGTCTTTGTTTTTTTATTTTAATGCATTTTTAAGCAAAAATATTAGATTAACTTTCTTTTTCACGAAATGTGCTACGGATCGCTAAAAAACTATACTAAATAGGAGTTATCGGAATCGATCAAGCAAATTGAATCTTGGTCTTCAGGGTCACAAAAATTTGATCGAGAGCTTTAAATCCGGATCAACGAATGTCCAAGAAAAGCTTTTATAAGCCGGCCAATAGCTATGGTCAATATCCTAATAAAGCCCTCATATCTACTCAATTTTTTAAGGGTAACCAGGATTCAGTACAGTTTATTTTATCAAACAAACTTTGATTGAAAAATTTTTCGGACCCAGTCAATAGTTTTGAATCTGAAAGCAATAGAAAAAGTTGATATTTCAGTTAATGGCCAATCAACGAGAAACAGCAAAAGTTACTTTAATCAACCGGAAGATGGATGAAAAACTGCTCAAAAATCAAAATACTGGCTTAAAACCACTTTCAGTGCTTGTTCATGTTGTTAATGCAGAACTCTTGATATGTGATAAAAGTATGGTCTGAAAGAAAGAATGGTCCGAGGTGATAAATAAGTCAAGATACTAAGGTTTGGAATTCTAATGTTTGGTCACTGTCCGAGAAAATACATTTTTTATTATATTTTTTATTTTATTTACCTTTTAAATTTCTTTTTGTAAAAAACATTTTTGTATATTATTCCAATTCTTAAACTTTTTAAAAAGCTGATCAATTTTTTAATCTTATTGTCTATGTGGCAAGAAAAACCTTTAAAAACTAAAATTAATTTTTAAAAGATAAGAAAATAAATTGTCTGAATTTTTACTACACTTTTATTAAAAAAAATTTTCAAAAATATTATTTTGAATAACGTTTAACTAAATGTGTTTAGAGTCTATAGGTGAATCAAGACAAATTTAAAAAACTAATGTTTAGATAAAAATTCTGACTATATTTTTGAAATTTTTTTTTGTATTCGTTTTGAATCATTTTTAAGAATAATCTTATATGCGAAGTATTCAAAATTTAATTAAAATAGAATACAAAAATTTAACCAAAAAAAATTATTCTTGTTCATGAAAATTAAAAATAAAAAATAATTTTTTTGTGGTTATTATTTTTTTAATTTTTCTGACTCCTTCAAAAACAGAAAAAAATTAAAAATTATTTAATTATAAAAATTAAAATTAAAATTTTCTGAAATTTTTGCACAAAAAATACTAGAAAATATGAAAATATTAATATGTAAAAATTTTAAATTATTTACATTTCGCCATAGTAATTAGTCTTCGTTCGAGTAGGTTCTGTGACAAAGTTGATGAATCCATTTTAGGTCATAAAGTATTTTAACTTTTTATTTTCCCCACCAGATAATTTCATGTTAAAATCTCCAGGTATAAAAAGAGGAAAATCAGTGTCAAATGTGAAGATTTGCTCATCTAGCTCATCCAAAAAACCTTCATCTGAACAGTCTGGGGGTTTTTAACAAAACATAAAATTCATACGCACCTGTTTCTTTTTAATCTGAATTTGTAAATAAATAAGCTCCTCATTCGTTTTACTAACTTTATTCACCAGAATATTTATTCAAATTTTAGCATAAACGATAATTCCCCCACCAGCCTTTTACATTGATCTGATTGTGCTCTGTCATAACGATATATTTTATAATTTGGATTCATTAGTGATTTTGTTGGATAACTAGTCTCAAGCCTTGTTTCATTTAGACTGATCAGGTCAAAGTTTGCTGAATTTAAAATTTCTTGCACATCAAAAATTTTTTTACGCACCGAGTTAACATTGAGATGTAAAATGTTGAAGTCTTATTTGGAAAATTTTATTTTGGGAAAAGAATTGGTCTTTGCCAGTTGTCCAATATTTGATGTTCTTTAACTGATCGAAATTAGGTGCTATTAGATTCTTGATTTTTCGAACTAGGACAATTGATGGGTCAAATAAGGATCGTAATTAATAATAGATTTACTTCCACAATTTTAGATAATCAATGACCAATGTAGGGCTTTTTAATCGAAAATATGGATCAGAAAGAGATCAATATATTGTGATTTGAATTCTTTGTACCAGTTTAAGAGACTGTTTTGAGATGTTTGCTCCAAGAAGGAAAAATATAAAAGCGTCAATGCTTTTTTTTGAATTCTTTGCAAGTATTTCAAAATAAAAATTTACAATAATATTTGAGTCTCGCTCCTTAATTAAGAGTATCGATATCACGTTGAAAACTGTAGACAACTTTGACTTCGAAATGTATTTTTCTTCAGGGCAAGTAACTTCTCATTGACTGGAGCAGTAAGATCGATTAAGGGGGGTAAAGATAAACTAGAAGAAGAATATTGGTTCTAATTTAGGCTCTATACTAGACTCGTTCAGACCCATTCCAGGTCGAGGACTTATTGATGTTGAGCTCGTTAACTTTGAATCCAATTTGGCTAGACTTGAAACAAATTTTGGTTGAGTTTAGGGTATTCTTGGTGGTTGTTAAGGGTCTTCTTTGGACTCGTTCAGACTTTTTCCAAGTCGAGGACCAGTTGAATTCAAAGTATTCGTGTTTGATGTTGAGCTCGTTTACTTTGAATCCTATTTGGCTAGACTTGAAACAAATTTTGGTTGAGTTAAGGGTATTCTTGGTGGATGTTAAGGGTCTTCTTTGGACTCGTTCAGACTTTTTCCAAGTCGAGGACCAGTTGAATTCAAGGTATTCGTGTTTGATGTTGAGTTCTTTAATTTTGGTGTTTTTTAGGTTCATCTTTGACTCGTTTAGATCTTTCTCAATTTGATTACTAGTTGATTTCAAAATATTCGTGTTTAATGTTGAATTCGACAACTTTGATTCCAACTTTGCAAGACTTGAAACCGATTTTCATGAGCAAATGGTAAGGTTTTGTTATATAAACGTCCTCATACCCGTCTAGAAACTTAAGTTTTTGGGAACATCTTATTGCTATTTCTACTTGGTATTCTTCTGCATATCACAAATAATCGGCGTTGATTTATAATATCGAATAGAACCATCTCTCTGTTTGAGTCGAGTAATTCGCTTTGGTTGTCTTAAGTTTAGTAAGTCAAATACTCGTTCAATTGACTAACGATCGTTGCCACTGTACTTGAGACCGAGAATCGTTATTTGACGACTTCTTTTTACCCTCCGTTCGCATTCTTCATCGATAATTTTGAGTATCGAGATTTTTTTTCGATTGTTGATAGATAGTTGATTGTATTGGAGCAAACATCTCAAAACAGTCTCTTAAACTGGTACAAAGAATTCAAATCACAATATATTGATCTCTTTCTGATCCAAATTTTCGATTAAAAAGCCCTACATTGGTCATTGATTATCTAAAATTGTGGAAGTAAATCTATTATTAATTACGATCCTTATTTTGACCCATCAATTGTCCTAGTTCGAAAAATCAAGAATCTAATAGCACCTAATTTCGATCAGTTAAAGAACATCAAATATTGGACAACTGGCAAAGACCAATTCTTTTCCCAAAATAAAATTTTCCAAATAAGACTTCAACATTTTACATCTCAATGTTAACTCGGTGCGTAAAAAAATTTTTGATGTGCAAGAAATTTTAAATTCAGCAAACTTTGACCTGATCAGTCTAAATGAAACAAGGCTTGAGACTAGTTATCCAACAAAATCACTAATGAATCCAAATTATAAAATATATCGTTATGACAGAGCACAATCAGATCAATGTAAAAGGCTGGTGGGGGAATTATCGTTTATGCTAAAATTTGAATAAATATTCTGGTGAATAAAGTTAGTAAAACGAATGAGGAGCTTATTTATTTACAAATTCAGATTAAAAAGAAACAGGTGCGTATGAATTTTATGTTTTGTTAAAAACCCCCAGACTGTTCAGATGAAGGTTTTTTGGATGAGCTAGATGAGCAAATCTTCACATTTGACACTGATTTTCCTCTTTTTATACCTGGAGATTTTAACATGAAATTATCTGGTGGGGAAAATAAAAAGTTAAAATACTTTATGACCTAAAATGGATTCATCAACTTTGTCACAGAACCTACTCGAACGAAGACTAATTACTATGGCGAAATGTAAATAATTTAAAATTTTTACATATTAATATTTTCATATTTTCTAGTATTTTTTGTGCAAAAATTTCAGAAAATTTTAATTTTAATTTTTATAATTAAATAATTTTTAATTTTTTTCTGTTTTTGAAGGAGTCAGAAAAATTAAAAAAATAATAAACAAAAAAATTATTTTTATTTTTAATTTTCATGCATGAACAAGAAATAATTTTTTTTGGTTAAATTTTTGTATTCTATTTTAATTAAATTTTGAATACTTCGCATATAAGATTATTCTTAAAAATGATTCAAAACGAATACAAAAAAAAATTTCAAAAATATAGTCAGAATTTTTATCTAAACATTAGTTTTTTAAATTTGTCTTGATTCACCTATAGACTCTAAACACATTTAGTTAAACGTTATTCAAAATAATATTTTTGAAAATTTTTTTTAATAAAAGTGTAGTAAAAATTCAGACAATTTATTTTCTTATCTTTTAAAAATTAATTTTAGTTTTTAAAGGTTTTTCTTGCCACATAGACAATAAGATTAAAAAATTGATCAGCTTTTTAAAAAGTTTAAGAATTGGAATAATATACAAAAATGTTTTTTACAAAAAGAAATTTAAAAGGTAAATAAAATAAAAAATATAATAAAAAAATGTATTTTCTCGGACAGTGACCAAACATTAGAATTCCAAACCTTAGTATCTTGACTTATTTATCACCTCGGACCATTCTTTCTTTCAGACCATACTTTTATCACATATCAAGAGTTCTGCATTAACAACATGAACAAGCACTGAAAGTGGTTTTAAGCCAGTATTTTGATTTTTGAGCAGTTTTTCATCCATCTTCCGGTTGATTAAAGTAACTTTTGCTGTTTCTCGTTGATTGGCCATTAACTGAAATATCAACTTTTTCTATTGCTTTCAGATTCAAAACTATTGACTGGGTCCGAAAAATTTTTCAATCAAAGTTTGTTTGATAAAATAAACTGTACTGAATCCTGGTTACCCTTAAAAAATTGAGTAGATATGAGGGCTTTATTAGGATATTGACCATAGCTATTGGCCGGCTTATAAAAGCTTTTCTTGGACATTCGTTGATCCGGATTTAAAGCTCTCGATCAAATTTTTGTGACCCTGAAGACCAAGATTCAATTTGCTTGATCGATTCCGATAACTCCTATTTAGTATAGTTTAATTTAGCGATCCGTAGCACATTTCGTGAAAAAGAAAGTTAATCTAATATTTTTGCTTAAAAATGCATTAAAATAAAAAAACAAAGAACGATTTTATTAAAAATTAAATTGTGTCTATTACTTTTTTTAATTTATTCTGACTCCTTCAAAAACAAAAAATAATCTTATTATGAAAAATAAAAATTTTCTGAAACATTGCACAAAAAATATAAGAAAATATAAAACTATGAAGATGTAAAAATGTAAAATTATTTACATTTTGCCATTACTATCATAAAACAATGGAGAATAAAACATCAACAACCCTAATTGACTTGGATTTACGTAATGGGACATTTGTTAAAGACAACAAAGTAATTAGCTGTCCATTTAGTGACCATTGTTTTGTAGCTACAAAGTTGGATATTCCATCAATCAAGAAAAACCGATCATTTGTAGTTGGTCGGAAACTCTCTAGCGAGCGACTAGATAAAATTGAGGGTGAATTGATCAAAAAAATCTAATGAAACTAATCAATGAGGATATCGAAAAGACCTGGGAGCAATTTAAAGGAACTTTGAATGGTATTATCGATCAACACGCTCCGCTAGGTAAAATTTATTTAAAAGACTATTACTATCCGTGGTTTGATGATGATCTACTAATTGCACGGATAAACCGAAATACTGCATACAAAGAGTATACAAATATCAATAAGCTAAATGACAATAAGAAAGATATGCAAAAAAACTTAAAATTTTGTAATCAGGAATACAATAAACTATATGAAGTGAAAATTACAGATTATTGATTGATAATCAACATGGCTTTAGACCAAGTCCAAGCTGTGAAACAGCGCTACATACCATAATTTCACAAATGATGAAATCCTTAGTGAAAGGTTGATTGGTCTTTTTATTTTCGTTGACTTTAAGAAAGCATTTGACACGGTAAACTCAAAACTACTATTAAAACTAGAGAGATATGGTTTTAAAAAGAACTCTATTGACCTCCTTACGAGTTATTTTTCTGACCGCAAGCAGTTTGTTAAAATAGGTGAATATGCGTCCGAATTGAAATATGTTAAATTAGGAGTTCCACAAGAAAGCGTTCTAGGCCCATTATTGTTTTTAATATTCATCAATGACCTAGCGCTTTATATTAAAAGCTTTATTGTAAAATTATTCGCTGATTATACTACACTCTCAATGGTAGACCAACAACTAAAAGCACTGTTGACTCGATTTAACACTTGTAGTAACGAGTTTATAGCCTGGTGCCGCTTTAACAAAACAGAAATCAATTGGCAAAAAACTGAAGCGATGATAATCACAAAAAAAAGAAACATTGAATATCCCGAATTCCTAATTGTTGATAAGGCTAAAATTAAAATAGTAAAATCGTTCAAACTTCAAGGCATAACGATTGATGATGACCTAAGTTTTATGCATCACATTAGAGAGTTGAAATCATCAATTACTAAGAGACTCTTTTCAATCCAAAGAATTTATCACCTATCGTTTCAAGTAAAACCTCAAATCTTCAAAACGTTCATCTTACCACACTTTGACTTTTGCATGACGCTATTCATCTATTTCCCAAAAGAAGCGATACAAAAAATTACAACCTATGCTTGTTCAAGCTCTTCAAAATAAAAATTTACAATAATATCTTTGAGTCTCGCTCCTGGATTAAGAGTATCGATATCACGTTGAAAACTGTAGACAACTTTGACTTCGAAATGTATTTTTCTTCAGGGCAAGTAACTTCCTCATTGACTGGAGCAGTAAGATCGATTAAGGGGGGGGTAAAGATAAACTAGAAGAAGAATATTGGTTCTAATTTAGGCTCTATACTAGACTCGTTCAGACCCATTCCAGGTCGAGGACTTATTGATGTTGAGCTCGTTAACTTTGAATCCAATTTGGCTAGACTTGAAACAAATTTTGGTTGAGTTTAGGGTATTCTTGGTGGTTGTTAAGGGTCTTCTTTGGACTCGTTCAGACTTTTTCCAAGTCGAGGACCAGTTGAATTCAAAGTATTCGTGTTTGATGTTGAGCTCGTTTACTTTGAATCCAATTTGGCTAGACTTGAAACAAATTTTGGTTGAGTTAAGGGTATCTTGCTGGATGTTAAGGGTCTTCTTTGGACTCGTTCAGACTTTTTCCAAGTCGAGGACCAGTTGAATTCAAGGTATTCGT
The DNA here is from genome assembly GCA_025491095.1 of Brachionus asplanchnoidis. Lineage (NCBI taxonomy): Eukaryota > Metazoa > Rotifera > Eurotatoria > Ploima > Brachionidae > Brachionus > Brachionus asplanchnoidis. The sequence goes on along the minus strand of JAILYF010000336.1, from coordinate 2,517 downwards.
GTTTGATGTTGAGTTCTTTAATTTTGTTTTTTTAGGTTCATCTTTGACTCGTTTAGATCTTTCTCTATTTGATTACTAGTTGATTTCGAAATATTCGTGTTTAATGTTGAATTCGACAACTTTGATTCCAACTTTGCAAGACTTGAAACCGATTTTTCATGAGCAAATGGTAAGGTTTTGTTAATATAAACGTCCTCATACCCGTCTAGAAACTTAAGTTTTTGGGAACATCTTATTGCTATTTCTACTTGGTATTCTTCTGCATATCACAAATAATCGGCGTTGATTTATAATATCGAATAGAACCATCTCTCTGTTTGAGTCGAGTAATTCGCTTTGGTTGTCTTAAGTTTAGTAAGTCAAATACTCGTTCAATTGACTAACGATCGTTGCCACTGTACTTGAGACCGAGAATCGTTATTTGACGACTTCTTTTTACCCTCCGTTCGCATTCTTCATCGATAATTTTGAGTATCGAGATTTTTTTTCGATTGTTGATAGATAGTTGATTGTATTGGAGCAAACATCTCAAAACAGTCTCTTAAACTGGTACAAAGAATTCAAATCACAATATATCATATTGAGTCGAATGAGAGATAGAATTTTTTTAATTTATGCAGAATAAAATTTTCCTATGATGGAAATATCTTTCCTATTGGTGGATTATCGGATTAAACAAGTTATTATACATTATTAAAAAAACAATCAAGCGGATTTTTATTGGCTACATGGCTACATCACGATTGCGGATGGGTCACTTCATGAATCACTCTAATTAATCAATCAATAAACTTTTCTCATGAGCTGTATTTTTGTTTTCACTTTAAATTTTTTTACCCAATAAAATTCAAGAAATTTTAAATTCAGCAAACTTTGACCTGATCAGTCTAAATGAAACAAGGCTTGAGACTAGTTATCCAACAAAATCACTAATGAATCCAAATTATAAAATATATCGTTATGACAGAGCACAATCAGATCAATGTAAAAGGCTGGTGGGGGAATTATCGTTTATGCTAAAATTTGAATAAATATTCTGGTGAATAGTAGTAAAACGAATGATGAGAGCTTATTATTACAAATTCAGATTAAAAAGAAACAGGTGCGTATGAATTTATGTTTTGTTAAAAACCCCAGACTGTACAGATGAAGGTTTTTGGGAGCGCGATGAGCAAATCTTCACATTTGACACTGATTTTCCTCTTTTATACCTGGAGATTTAACATGAAATTATTGGTGGGGAAAATAAAAGTTAAAAGACTTTATGACCTAAATGGATTCATCAACTTGTCACAGAACCTACTCGAACGAAGACTAATTACTATGGCGAAATGTAATAATTTAAAATTTTTACATATTAATATTTTCATATTTTCTAGTATTTTTTGTGCAAAAATTTCAGAATATTTAATTTTAATTTTATAATTAAAAATTTTTAATTTTTTTCTGTTTTTAAAGGAGTCAGAAAAATTAAAAAAATAATAACCACAAAAAAATTATTTTTATTTTTAATTCATGCATGAACAAGAAATAATTTTTTTGGTTAAATTTTGTATTCTATTTTAATAAAATTTGAATACTTCGCATATAAGATAATTCTTAAAAATGATTCAAAACGAATACAAAAAAAAAATTCAAAAATATAGTCAGAATTTTATCTAAACATTAGTTTTTTAAATTTGTCTTGATTCACCTATAGACTCTAAACACATTTAGTTAAACGTATTCAAAATAATATTTTTGAAAATTTTTTTAATAAAAGTGTAGTAAAAATTCAGACAATTTATTTCTTATTTTAAAAATAATTTTAGTTTTTAAAGGTTTTTCTTGCACATAGACAATAAGATTAAAAAATTGATCAGCTTTTAAAAAGTTTAAGAATTGGAATAATATACAAAAATGTTTTTTACAAAAAGAAATTTAAAAGGTAAATAAATAAAAACATATAATAAAAAAATGTATTTTCTCGGACAGTGACCAAACATTAGAATTCCAAACTTAGTATCTTGACTTATTTATCACCTCGGACCATTCTTTCTTTCAGACCTACTTTTATCACATATCAAGAGTTCTGCATTAACAACATGAACAAGCACTGAAAGTGGTTTTAAGCCAGTATTTGATTTTTGAGCAGTTTTTCATCCATCTTCCGGTTGATTAAAGTAACTTTTGCTGTTCTCGTTGATTGGCCATTAACTGAAATATCAACTTTTTCTATTGCTTTCAGATTCAAACTATTGACTGGGTCCGAAAAATTTTTCAATCAAAGTTTGTTTGATAAAATAAACTGTACTGAATCCTGGTTACCCTTAAAAATTGAGTAGATATGAGGGCTTTATTAGGATATTGACCATAGCTATTGGCCGGCTTATAAAAGCTTTTCTTGGACATTCGTTGATCCGGATTTAAAGCTCTCGATCAAATTTTTGTGACCCTGAAGACCAAGATTCAATTTGCTTGATCGATTCCGATACCTCTATTTAGTATAGTTAATTTAGCGATCCGTAGCACATTTCG
>JAILYF010000335.1:0-43056 GCA_025491095.1 Brachionus asplanchnoidis | reverse complement strand
ACAACCACTGTTAATCACTTATCCGACCTCTAAAAATGACTTTCCCAAAACAACTGAAATGACTTTGCCAACCACTTTCAATCACTTATCCGACTCTAAAAATGACTTTGCCCAACAATTGTAATGACTTTTCGACCACTGTTAATCACTTATCCGACCTCTAAAAATGACTTTGCCACAACAATTGTAATGACTTTGCCAACCACTGTTATCACTATCCGACCCTAAAAATGACTTTGCAACAACAATGTAATGACTTTGCCAACCACTGTTAATCACTTATCGACCCCTAAAAATGACTTTTCCAACAACTAAAATGACTTTGCCAACCACTTTGAATCACTTATCCGAACTCTAAAAGACTTTGCCCAAAATTGTAATGACTTTGCCAACACTTTTAATCACTTATCCGACCTCTTAAATGACTTTGCCAACAATTAAAATGTTTTTGCCAACCACTGTAAACACTTACCCGACCTCTAAAAAAATGACTTTGCCCAACATTGTAATGACTTGCCAACCACTGTTAATCATTATCGACCTCTAAAAATGACTTTCCAAACCACTGAAATGACTTTGCCAACCATGTAATCACTTATCGACCTCTAAAAATTACTTTGCCCAATAATTGTAATGAATTTGCCAACCACTGTTAATCACTTATCGACTCTAGAAATGACTTTGCCCATCAATTGTAATGACTTTGCCAACCACTTCAATCACTTACCCGACCTCTAAAAATGACTTTGCCCAACAATTGTAATGACTTTGCCAACCACTGTCAATCACTTCTCCGACCTCTAAAATGACTTTGCCCAACAATTGTAATGACTTTTCCAACCACTGTAATCACTTATCCGACCTCTAAAAATGACTTTGCCCAACAATTAAAATTTTTGCCAACCATGTTAATCACTTACCCGACCTCTAAAAATGACTTGCCCAACAATTGTAATGACTTTTCCAACCATGTTAATCACTTATCAGACCCCTAAAAATGACTTTCCCAACAACTAAAATGACTTTGCCAACCACTGTTAATCACTTATCCGAACTCTAAAAATGACTTTGCCAACAATTAGAATGACTTTGCCAACCACTGTAATCACTTATCCGACCTCTAAAAATGATTTCCCAACAACTGAAATGACTTTGTCAACCACTTTAATCACTTACGACCTCTTAAAAGACTTGCCCAACAATTAAAATGTTATGCCAACCACTGTTAACCACTTACCCGACCTCTAAAAATGACTTTGCCCAACAATTGTAATGACTTTGCCAACCACTGTTATATCACTTATCCGACCTCTAAAAAATGACTTTTCAAACCACTGAAATGACCTTGCCAACCACTGTAATCACTTATCCGAACTCTAAAATAACTTTGCCCAATAATTGTAATGACTTTGCCAACCACTGTAAATCACTTAACCGATCTCTAAAAATGACTTTTGCCCACAATGTAATGACTTTTCCAACCACTGTCAATTACTTATCCGACCTCTAAAAATGACTTTGGCCCAAACAATTGTAATGACTTGCCAACCACTGTTAATCACTTATCCGACCTCTAAAAAATGATTTTGCTCAACAATTGTAATGACTTTGCCAACCACTGTTAATCACTTATCCGACCTCTAAAAATGACTTTTCCAACAACTGAAATGACTTTGCCAACCACTGTAATCACTTATCCGACCTCTAAAAATAACTTTGCCCAATAATTGTAATGACTTGCCAACCACTGTTAATCACTTAACCGACCTCTAAAAATGACTTTTTCCCACAATTGTAATGACTTTGCCAACCAATGTCAATACTTATCCGACCTCTAAAAATGACTTTGCCCAACAATTGTAATGACTTTGCCAACCACTGTTAATTACTTATCCGACTCTAAAAATGAATTTCCCAACACAACTGAAATGACTTTGCCAACCACTTTTAATCACTTATCCGACCTCTAAAAATGACTTTGCCCAACAATTGTAATGACTTTGCCAACCAGGTTATCACTTATCCGACTCTAAAAATGACTTTGCCCAAACAATTGTAATGACTTGCCAACACTGTTAATCACTTATCCGACCCTAAAATGACTTTCCCAACAACTAAATGACTTGCCAACCACTTTTAATCACTTATCCGAACTCTAAAAATGACTTTGCCCAACAATTGTAATGACTTTTCCAACACTGTTAATCACTTATCCGACCTCTAAAATGACTTTGCCCAACAATTGTAATGACTTTGCAACCACTGTTAATCACTTATCCGACCTCTAAAAATGACTTTGCCCAACAATTGTAATGACTTTGCCAACCACTGTCAATCACTTATCCGAACTCTAAAAATGACTTTGCCCAACAACTGAAATGATTTGCCAACCACTGTTAATCACTTATCCGACCTCTAGAAATGACTTTGCCCACAATTGTAATGACTTTGCCAACCACTTTCAATCACTTACCCGACCTCTAAAAATGACTTTGCCCAACAATTGTAATGACTTTGCCAACCACTGCAATCACTTATCCGACCTCTAAAAATGACTTTGCCCAACAATTGTAATGACTTTTCCAACCACTGTTAATCACTTATCCGACCTCAAAAATGACTTTGCCCAACAATTGTAATGACTTTGCCAACCACTGTTAATCACTTATCCGACTCTAAAAATGACTTTGCCAACAATTGTAATGACTTTGCCAACCACTGTTAATCACTTATCCGACCTCTAAAAATGACTTTCCCAACAACTGTAATGACTTGCCAACCACTTTAATCACTTATCCGACCTCTAAAAATGACTTTGCCCAACAATTGTAATGACTTTGCCAACCACTGTTAATCACTTATCTGACCTCTAAAAATGACTTTGCCCAACAATTGTAATGACTTGCCAACCATTGTTATTTTATCCGACTCTAAAAATGACTTTGCCCAACAATTGTAATGACTTTGCCAACCACTGTTAATCACTTATCCGACCTTAAAAATGACTTGCCCAACAATTGTAATGACTTTGCCAACCATTATCACTTATCCGACCTCTAAAAATGACTTTGCCCCACAATTGTAATGACTTTGCCAACCACTGTTAATCACTTATCCGACCTCTAAAAATGACTTTGCCCAACAATTGTAATGACTTTGCCAACCATTGTTATTCACTTATCCGACCTCTAAAAATGACTTTGCCCAACAATTGTAATGACTTTGCCAACCACTGTTAATCACTTATCCGAACTCTAAAAATGACTTTGCCCAACAATTGTAATGACTTTGCCAACCACTGTTAATCACTTATCCGAACTCTAAAAATGACTTTGCCCAACAATTGTAATGACTTTGCCAACCACTGTTATCACTTATCCGACCTCTAAAAATGACTTTGCCCAACAATTGTAATGACTTTGCCAACCACTGTTATCACTTATCCGACCCCTAAAAATGCTTTTCCCAACAACTAAAATGACTTTGCCAACCACTTTAATCACTTATCCGACCTCTAAAAATGACTTTGCCCAAAAATTGTAATGTTTTTGCCAACCACTGTTAATCACTATCCGACCTCTAAAAATTATTTTCTCAACAATTGTAATGACTTTGCCAACCACTTTCAATCACTTATCCGACTCTAAAAATGACTTTGCCCAACAATTGTAATGACTTTGCCAACCACTGTTAATCACTTATCCGTCCTCTAAAAATGACTTTTCCAAAACTGAAATGACTTTGCCAACCACTGTTAATCACTTATCCGACCTCTAAAAATAACTTGCCCAATAATTGTAATGACTTTGCCAACCACTTTATCACTTATCCGACCTCTAAAAATGACTTTGCCAACAATTGTAATGACTTTGCCAACCACTGTTAATCACTTATCCGACCTCTAAAAATGACTTTCCAAACAACTGAAATGACTTTGCCAACCACTGTTAATCACTTATCCGACTCTAAAATAACTTTGCCCAATAATTGTAATGACTTTGCCAACCACTGTTAATCACTTACCGACCTCCAAAAATGACTTTGCCCACAATTGTAATGACTTTTCCAACCACTGTAAACTTATCGACCTCTAAAATGACTTTGCCCAACAATTGTAATGACTTTGCCAACCACTGTTAATAACTTATCCGACCTCTAAAAATATTTTGCTCAACAATTGTAATGACTTTGCCAACCACTGTTTATCACTTATCCGACCTCTAAAAATGACTTTGCCCAACAATTGTAATGACTTTGCCAACCACTGTTAATCACTTATCCGTCTCTAAAAGTGACTTTTCCAAACAACTGAAATGACTTTGCCAACACTGTTAATCACTTATCGACCTCTAAAAATAACTTTGCCCAACAATTGTAATGACTCTGCCAACCATTGTATTCACTTATCCGACCTCAAAAATGACATTGCCCAATAATTGTAATGACTTTGCCAACCACTGTTATCACTTATCCGACTCTAAAAATGACTTTGCCCAACAATTGTAATGACTTTGCCAACCACTGTTAATCACTTATCCGTCCTCTAAAGTGACTTTTCCAAACAACTGAAATGACTTTGCCAACCACTGTTAATCACTTATCCGACCTCTAAAAATGACTTTGCCCAACAATTGTAATGACTTTGCCAACCACTGTTATCACTTATCCGACCTCTAAAAATAACTTTGCCCACAATTGTAATGACTTTTCCAACCACTGTCAATACTTATCGACCTCTAAAAATGACTTGCCCAACAATTGTAATGACTTTGCCAACCACTGTTAATCACTTATCCGACCTCTAAAAATATTTGCTCAACAATTGTAATGACTTTGCCAACCACTGTTTATCACTTATCCGACCTCTAAAAATGACTTTGCCCAACAATTGTAATGACTTTGCCAACCACTGTTAATCACTTATCCGACCTCTAAAATGACTTTCCAACAACTGTAATGACTTTGCCAACCACTGTTAATCACTTATCCGACCTCTAAAAATAACTTTGCCCAATGTAATGACTTTGCCAACCACTGTTATCACTTATCCGACCTCTAAAAATGACTTTGCCCAACAATTGTAATGACTTTGCCAACCACTGTTAATCACTTATCCGACCTCTAAAAATGACTTTGCCCAACAATTGTAATGACTTGCCAACCATTGTTATTCACTTATCCGACCTCTAAAATGACTTTGCCCAACAATTGTAATGACTTTGCCAACCACTGTTAATCACTTACCGACCTCCAAAAATGACTTTGCCCAATTGTAATGACTTTTGCCAACCACTGTCAATACTTATCTGACTCTAAAAATGACTTTGCCCAACAATTGTAATGACTTTGCCAACCACTGTTAATCACTTATCCGACTCTAAAAATGACTTTGCCCAACAATTGTAATGACTTTGCCAACCACTTAATCACTTACCGACCTCTAAAAATGACTTTGCCCAACAATTGTAATGACTTTGCCAACCACTGTTAATCACTTATCCGACCTCTAAAAATGACTTTGCCCAACAATTGTAATGACTTTGCCAACCACTGTTAATCACTTATGACCTCAAAAATGACTTTGCCCAACAATTGTAATGACTTTGCCAACCACTGTTATTCACTTATCCGACCTCTAAAAATGACTTTGCCCAACAATTTAATGACTTTGCCAACCACTGTTAATCACTTATCCGACCTCTAAAAATATTTGCCAACAATTGTAATGACTTGCCAACCACTGTTAATCACTTATCCGACCTCTAAAAATGACTTTGCCCAACAATTGTAATGACTTTGCCAACCACTGTTAATCACTTATCCGCCTCTAAAATGACTTTGCCCAAACAATTGTAATGACTTTGCCAACCACTGTTAATCACTTATCCGACCTCTAAAAATAACTTTGCCCAACAATTGTAATGACTTTGCCAACCACTGTTTATCACTTATCCGACCTCTAAAAATGACTTTGCCCAACAATTGTAATGACTTTGCCAACACTGTTAATCACTTATCCGACCTCTAAAAATGACTTTGCCCAACAATTGTAATGACTTGCCAACCATTGTTATCACTTATCCGACCTCTAAAAATGACTTTGCCCAAAATTGTAATGACTTTGCCAACCACTGTTATCACTTATCCGACCTCTAAAAATGACTTTGCCCAACAATTGTAATGACTTTGCCAACCACTGTTAATCACTTATCCGACCTCTAAAAATGACTTTTCCAACAACTGAAATGACTTTGTCAACCACTGTTAATCACTTATCCGACTCAAAAATAACTTTGCCCAATAATTGTAATGACTTTGCCAACCACTTATCACTTATCCGACCTCTAAAAATGACTTTGCCCAACAATTGTAATGACTTTGCCAACCACTGTTAATCACTTATCGACCTCTAAAAATGACTTTGCCCAACAATTGTAATGACTTTGCCAACCACTGTATCACTTATCCGACCTCTAAAATGACTTTGCCCAACAATTGTAATGACTTTGCCAACCACTGTTATCACTTATCCGACCTCTAAAAATGACTTTGCCCAACAATTGTAATGACTTTGCCAACCACTGTTAATCACTTATCCGACCTCTAAAAATGACTTTGCCCAAAATTGTAATGACTTTGCCAACCACTGTTATCACTATCCGACCTCTAAAAATGACTTTGCCCAACAATTGTAATGACTTTGCCAACCACTGTTAATCACTTATCCGACCTCTAAAAATGACTTTGCCAACAATTGTAATGACTTTGCAACCACTGTTTATCACTTATCCGACCTCTAAAAATGACTTTGCCCAACAATTGAAATGACTTTGCCAACCACTGTTAATCACTTATCCGACCTCTAAAAATGACTTTGCCCAAACAACTGAAATGACTTTGCCAACCACTGTTAATCACTTATCCGACCTCTAAAAATGACTTTGCCCAACAATTGTAATGACTTTGCCAACCACTGTTAATCACTTATCCGACCTCAAAAATGACTTTGCCCAACAATTGTAATGACTTTGCCAACACTGTCATACTTATCCGACCTCTAAAAATGACTTTGCCCAACAATTGTAATGACTTTGCCAACCACTGTTAATCACTTATCCGACCTCTAAAAATGACTTTGCCCAAAATTGTAATGACTTTGCCAACCACTGTTATCACTTATCCGACCTCTAAAAATGACTTTGCCCAACAATTGTAATGACTTTGCCAACCACTGTTAATCACTTATCCGACTCTAAAAATGACTTTGCCCAACAATGTAATGTTTGCCAACCACTGTTAATCATTACCGACCTCTAAAAATGACTTTGCCCAACAATTGTAATGACTTTGCCAACCACTGTTAATCACTTATCCGACCTCTAAAAATGACTTTGCCCAACAATTGTAATGACTTTGCCAACCACTGTTAATCACTTATGACCTCTAAAATGACTTTGCCCAACAATTGTAATGACTTGCCAACCACTGTTATCACTTATCCGACCTCTAAAAATGACTTTGCCCAACAATTGTAATGACTTTGCCAACCACTGTTAATCACTTATCCGACCTCTAAAAATGACTTTGCCCAACAATTGTAATGACTTTGCAACCATTGTTATCACTTATCCGACTCTAAAAATGACTTTGCCCAACAATTGTAATGACTTTGCCAACCACTGTTAATCACTTATCCGACTCTAAAAATGACTTTGCCCAACAATTGTAATGACTTTGCCAACCACTGTTAATCACTTATCCGACCTCTAAAAATGACTTTGCCCAACAATTGTAATGACTTTGCCAACCACTGTTAATCACTTATCCGACCTCTAAAATGACTTTGCCCAACAATTGTAATGACTTTGCCAACCACTGTTAATCACTTATCCGACCTCTAAAAATGACTTTGCCCAACAATTGTAATGACTTGCCAACCACTGTTATCACTTATCCGACCTCTAAAAATGACTTTGCCCAACAATTGTAATGACTTTGCCAACCACTGTTAATCACTTATCCGACCTCTAAAAAAATTGCTTTCCCAACAATTGTAATGACTTTGCCAACCACTGTTATCACTTATCCGACTCTAAAAATGACTTTGCCCAACAATTGTAATGACTTTGCCAACCACTGTTAATCACTTATCCGCTCTAAAATGACTTTGCCCAACAATTGTAATGACTTTGCCAACCACTGTTAATCACTTATCCGACCTCTAAAATGACTTTGCCCAACAATTGTAATGACTTTGCAACCACTGTTAATCACTTATCCGACCTCTAAAAATGACTTTGCCCAACAATTGTAATGACTTTGCCAACACTGTTAATCATTATCCGACCTCTAAAAATGACTTTGCCCAACAATTGTAATGACTTTGCCAACCATGTTAATCACTTATCCGACCTCTAAAAATGACTTTGCCCAACAATTGTAATGACTTTGCCAACCACTGTTAATCACTTATCCGACCTCTAAAATGACTTTGCCCAACAATTGTAATGACTTTGCCAACCACTGTTAATCACTTATCCGACCTCTAAAAATGACTTTCCAACAATTGTAATGACTTTGCCAACCACTGTTATCACTTATCCGACCTCTAAAAATGACTTTGCCCAACAATTGTAATGACTTTGCCAACCACTGTTAATCACTTACCGACCTCAAAAATGACTTTGCCCAACAATTGTAATGACTTTGCCAACCACTGTCATACTTATCGACCTCTAAAAATGACTTTGCCCAACAATGTAATGACTTTGCCAACCACTGTTAATCACTTATCCGACCTCTAAAAATGACTTTGCCAACAATTGTAATGACTTTGCCAACCACTGTTAATCACTTATCCGACCTCTAAAAAATTTGCCCAACAATTGTAATGACTTTGCCAACCACTGTTAATCACTTATCCGACCTCTAAAAATGACTTTGCCCAACAATTGTAATGACTTTGCCAACCACTGTTAATCACTATCCGACCTCTAAAATGACTTTGCCCAACAATTGTAATGACTTTGCCAACCACTGTTAATCACTTATCCGACCTCTAAAAATGACTTTGCCCAACAATTGTAATGACTTTGCCAACCACTGTTATCACTTATCCGACCTCTAAAAATGACTTTGCCCAACAATTGTAATGACTTTGCCAACCACTGTTAATCACTTATCCGACCTCTAAAAATGACTTTGCCCAACAATTGTAATGACTTTGCCAACCACTGTTAATCACTTATCCGACCTCAAAAATGACTTTGCCCACAATTGTAATGACTTTGCCAACCACTGTAATCACTTATCCGACCTCAAAAATGACTTTGCCCAACAATTGTAATGACTTGCCAACCACTGTAATCACTTATCCGACCTCTAAAAATGACTTTGCCCAACAATTGTAATGACTTTGCCAACCACTGTTATCACTTATCCGACCTCTAAAAATGACTTTGCCCAACAATTGTAATGACTTTGCCAACCACTGTTAATCACTTATCCGACTCTAAAAATGACTTTGCCCAACAATGTTGATGCCAACCACTGTTAATCACTATCCGCTCTAAAAATGACTTTGCCCAACAATTGTAATGACTTTGCCAACCACTGTTAATCACTTATCCGACTCTAAAAATGACTTTGCCCAACAATTGTAATGACTTTGCCAACACTGTTAATCACTATATCGACTCTAAAAATGACTTTGCCCAACAATTGTAATGACTTGCCAACCATTGTAATCACTTATCCGACCTCTAAAAATGACTTTGCCCAACAATTGTAATGACTTTGCCAACCACTGTTAATCACTTATCCGACCTCTAAAAATGACTTTGCCCAACAATTGTAATGACTTTGCCAACCACTGTTATCACTTATCCGACCTCTAAAAATGACTTTGCCCAACAATTGTAATGACTTTGCCAACCACTGTTAATCACTTATCCGACCTCTAAAAATGACTTTGCCCAACAATTGTAATGACTTTGCCAACCACTGTTAATCACTTATCCGACTCTAAAAATGACTTTGCCCAACAATTGTAATGACTTGCCAACCACTGTTAATCACTTATCCGACCTCTAAAAATGACTTTGCCCAACAATGTAATGACTTTGCCAACCACTGTTAATCACTTATCCGACCTCTAAAATGACTTTCCAACAATTGTAATGACTTTGCCAACCACTGTTAATCACTTATCCGACCTCTAAAATGACTTTGCCCAACAATTGTAATGACTTTGCCAACCACTGTTAATCACTTATCCGACCTCTAAAATGACTTTGCCCAACAATTGTAATGACTTTGCCAACCACTGTTAATCACTTATCCGACCTCTAAAAATGACTTTGCCCAACAATTGTAATGACTTTGCCAACCACTGTTAATCACTTATCCGACTCTAAAAATGACTTTGCCCAACAATTGTAATGACTTTGCCAACCACTGTTAATCACTTATCCGACTCTAAAAATGACTTTGCCCAACAATTGTAATGACTTTGCCAACCACTGTAATCACTTATCGACCTCTAAAAATGACTTTGCCAACAATTGTAATGACTTTGCCAACCACTGTTATCACTTATCGACCTCTAAAAATGACTTTGCCAACAATTGTAATGACTTTGCCAACCACTGTTAATCACTTATCCGCTCAAAAATGACTTTGCCCAACAATTGTAATGACTTTGCCAACCACTGTTAATCACTTATCCGACCTCTAAAAATGACTTTGCCCAAAATTGTAATGACTTTGCCAACCACTGTTATCACTTATCCGACCTCTAAAATGACTTTGCCCAACAATTGTAATGACTTTGCCAACCACTGTTAATCACTTACCGACCTCTAAAATGACTTTGCCCACAATTGTAATGACTTTGCCAACCACTGTAATACTTATCCGACCTCTAAAAATGACTTGCCCAACAATTGTAATGACTTTGCCAACCATGTTAATCACTTATCCGACCTCTAAAAATGACTTTGCCCAACAATTGTAATGACTTTGCCAACCACTGTTAATCACTATCCGACCTCTAAAAAAACTTTGCCACAATTGTAATGACTTTGCCAACCACTGTTAATCACTTATGACCTCTAAAAATGACTTTGCCCAACAATTGTAATGACTTTGCCAACCACTGTTATCACTTATCCGACCTCTAAAAATGACTTTGCCCAACAATTGTAATGACTTTGCCAACCACTGTTAATCACTTATCCGACCTCTAAAAATGACTTTGCCCAACAATTGTAATGACTTTGCCAACCACTGTTAATCACTTATCCGACCTCTAAAAATGACTTTGCCCAACAATTGTAATGACTTTGCCAACCACGTTAATCACTTATCCGACCTCTAAAAATGACTTTCCAAACAACTGAAATGACTTTGCCAACCACTGTTAATCACTTATCCGACCTCTAAAATAACTTTGCCCAAACAATTGTAATGACTTTGCCAACCACTGTTAATCACTTATCCGACCTCTAAAAATGACTTTGCCCAACAATTGTAATGACTTTGCCAACACTGTTAATCACTTATCCGACCTCTAAAAATGACTTTGCCAACAATTGTAATGACTTTGCCAACCACTGTTAATCACTTATCCGACTCTAAAAATGACTTTGCCCAACAATTGTAATGACTTTGCCAACCACTGTTAATCACTTATCCGACCTCTAAAAATGACTTTGCCCAACAATTGTAATGACTTTGCCAACCACTGTTAATCACTTATCCGACCTCTAAAAATGACTTTCCAACAATTGTAATGACTTTGCCAACACTGTTAATCACTTATCCGACCTCTAAAAATGACTTTGCCCAACAATTGTAATGACTTTGCCAACCACTGTAATCACTTATCCGACCTCTAAAAATGACTTTGCCCAACAATTGTAATGACTTTGCCAACCACTGTAATCACTTATCGACCTCTAAAAATGACTTTGCCCAACAATTGTAATGATTTGCCAACCACTTTAATCACTTATCCGACCTCTAAAAATGACTTTGCCAACAATTGTAATGACTTTGCCAACCACTGTTATCACTTATCCGACCTCTAAAAATGACTTTGCCAACAATTGTAATGACTTTGCCAACCACTGTTAATCACTTATCCGACCTCTAAAAATGACTTTCCAACAATTGTAATGACTTTGCCAACCACTGTTAATCACTTATCCGACCTCTAAAAAACTTTGCCCACAATTGTAATGACTTTGCCAACCACTGTTAATCACTTATCCGACCTCTAAAAATGACTTTGCCCAACAATTGTAATGACTTTGCCAACCACTGTTAATCACTTATCGACCTCTAAAAATGACTTTGCCCAACAATTGTAATGACTTTGCCAACCACTGTTAATCACTTATCCGACCTCTAAAAATGACTTTGCCCAACAATTGTAATGACTTTGCCAACCACTGTTAATCACTTACCGACCTCTAAAAATGACTTTGCCCACAATTGTAATGACTTTGCCAACCACTGTAATCACTTATCCGAACTCTAAAAATGACTTTGCCCAACAATTGTAATGACTTTGCCAACCACTGTTAATCACTTATCCGAACTCTAAAATGACTTTGCCCAACAATTAAGTTTACTTTGCCAACCACTGTTAACCACTTACCGACCTCTAAAAATGACTTTGCCCAACAATTGTAATGACTTTGCCAACCACTGTTAATCACTTATCCGACCTCTAAAAATGACTTTGCCCAACAATTGTAATGACTTTGCCAACACTGTTAATCACTTATCGACCTCTAAAAATGACTTTGCCCAACAATTGTAATGACTGCCAACCACTGTTATCACTTATCCGACCTCTAAAAATGACTTGCCCAACAATTGTAATGACTTGCCAACCACTGTTAATCACTTATCCGACCTCTAAAAATGACTTTGCCAACAATTGTAATGACTTTGCCAACCACTGTTATCACTTATCCGACCTCTAAAAATGACTTTGCCCAACAATTGTAATGACTTGCCAACCACTGTTAATCACTTATCCGACTCTAAAAATGACTTGCCCAACAATTGTAATGACTTTGCCAACCACTGTTAATCACTTATCCGACCTCTAAAAATGACTTTGCCCAACAATGTAATGACTTTGCCAACCACTGTTAATCACTTATCCGAACTCTAAAAATGACTTTGCCCAACAATTGTAATGACTTTGCCAACATTTAATCACTTATCCGATCTAAAATGACTTTGCCCAACAATTAATTTATGCCAACAACTGTTAATCACTTACCGACTCTAAAAATGACTTTGCCCAACAATTGTAATGACTTTGCCAACCACTGTTAATCACTTATCCGACCTCTAAAAATGACTTTCCAAACTGAAATGACTTTGCCAACCACTATTAATCACTTATCCGACCTCTAAAAATGACTTTGCCAATAATTGTAATGACTTTGCCAACCATGTTAATCACTTATCCGACCTCTAAAAATGACTTTGCCCACAATTGTAATGACTTTTCCAACCACTGTCAATTACTTATCCGACCTCTAAAAATGACTTTGCCCAACAATTGTAATGACTTTGCCAACCACTGTTAATCACTATCGACCTCTAAAAATTATTTGCTCAACAATTGTAATGACTTTGCCAACCACTGTTTATCACTTATCCGACCTCTAAAAATGACTTTGCCCAACAATTGTAATGACTTGCCAACCACTGTTAATCACTTATCCGTCCTCTAAAAATGACTTTCCAAACAACTGAAATGACTTTGCCAACCACTGTAATCACTTATCCGACCTCTAAAAATAACTTTGCCCAACAATTGTAATGACTTTTCCAACCACTGAATCACTAATCTGACCTCTAAAAATGACATTGCCCAAAAATTGTAATGACTTTGCCAACACAGTTAATCACTATCCGACCTCTAAAAATGACTTTGCCCAACAATTGTAATGACTTTCCAACCACTGTTAATCACTTATCCGACCTCTAAAAATGACTTTGCCCAACAATTGTAATGACTTTGCCAACCACTGTTATCACTTATCCGAACTCTAAAAATGACTTTGCCAACAATTGTAATGACTTTGCCAACCACTGTTAATCACTTATCCGACTCTAAAAATGACTTTGCCCAACAATTAAAATGTTTTGCCAACCACTGTTAACCACTACCCGACCTCTAAAAATGCTTTGCCCAACAATTGTAATGACTTGCCAACCACTGTTAATCACTTATCCGACCTCTAAAAATGACTTTTCCAAACAATGTAATGACTTGTGCCAACTACTATTAATCACTTATCCGACCTTAAAAATAACTTGCCCAATAATTGTAATGACTTTGCCAACCACTGTCAATCACTTATCCGACTCTAAAAATGATTTCCCAACAACTGAAATGAATTGCCAACCACTGTTAATCACTTATCGACCTCTAGAAATGACTTTGCCCATCAATTGTAATGACTTGCCAACCACTTTCAATCACTTACCCGACCTCTAAAATGACTTTGCCCAACAATTGTAATGACTTTGCCCAACAATTGTAATGACTTTGCCAACACTGTCAATCACTTCTCCTCTCAAAATGACTTTGCCAAAATTGTAATGACTTTGCCAACCACTTAATCACTTATCCGATCTCTAGAAATGACTTTGCCCATCAATGTAATGACTTTGCCAACCACTTTAATCACTTACCGACCTCTAAAAAGACTTTGCCCAACAATGTAATGACTTTTCCAACCACTGTTCAATCACTTATCCGACCTCTAAAAATGACTTTGCCCAACAATTGTAATGACTTTGCCAACCACTGTTAATCACTTATCCAACCTCTAAAAATGACTTTGCCATCAATTGTAATGACTTTGCCAAGCACTTTCAATCACTTATCCGACCTCTAAAAATGACTTTGACCAACAATTGTAATGACTTTGCCAACCACTTCAATCACTTACCGACTCTAAAAATGACTTTGCCAAC
This sequence comes from Brachionus asplanchnoidis, assembly GCA_025491095.1. NCBI lineage: Eukaryota > Metazoa > Rotifera > Eurotatoria > Ploima > Brachionidae > Brachionus > Brachionus asplanchnoidis. The sequence goes on along the minus strand of JAILYF010000335.1, from coordinate 28,047 downwards.
AATTGTAATGACTTGCCCAAACAATTGTAATGACTTTGCCCAACAATTGTAATGACTTTGCCAACCACTGTCAATCACTTATCCTACCTCTAAAAATATTTTGCTCAACAATGTAATGACTTTGCCAACACTGTTATCACTTATCCGACCTCTAAAAATGACTTTGACCAACAATTGTAATGACTTTGCCAACCACTGTTAATCACTTATCCGTCCTCTAAAAATTCTTTTCCAAACAACTGAAATGACTTTGCCAACCACTGTTAATCACTTATCCGACCTCTAAAAAATAACTTGCTCACAATTGTAATGACTTTTCCAACCACTGCAATCACTTATCTGACTCTAAAAATGACTTTGCCAACAATTGTAATGACTTTGCCAACCACTGTTAATCACTTATCGACCTCTAAAATGACTTTTCCAAACAACTGAAATGACTTTGCCAAACTACGTAATCACTTATCGACCTCTAAAAATAACTTTGCCCAATAATTGTAATGACTTTGCCAACCACTGTCAATCACTTATCCGACCTCTAAAATGACTTTCCAACAACTGAAATGAACTTTGCCAACCACTGTTAATCACTTATCCGACCTCTAGAAATGACTTGCCCATCAATTGTAATGACTTTGCCAACCACTTTAATCACTTACCCGACCTCTAAAAATGACTTTGCCCAACAATTGTAATGACTTTGCCCAACAATTGTAATGACTTTTCCAACCTGTAACATTCTCACCTCTAAAAATGACTTTGCCCAACAATTGTAATGACTTGCCAACCAGTATAATCACTTATCCGATCTCTAGAATGACTTTGCCCATCAATTGTAATGACTTTGCCAACCACTTTCAATCACTACCCGACCTCTAAAAATGACTTTGCCAACAATTGTAATGACTTTTCCAACCACTGTTAATCATTATCCGACCTCTAAAATGACTTTGCCAACAATGTAATGACTTTGCAACCACTGTAATCACTTATCCAACTCTAAAAATGACTTTGCCCATCAATTGTAAGACTTTGCCAAGCACTTTCAATCACTTATCCGACCTCTAAAAATGACTTTGACCAACAATTGTAATGACTTTGCCAACCACTTTCAATCACTTACCCGACCTCTAAAAATGACTTTGCCCAACAATTGTAATGACTTTGCCCACAATGTAATGACTTTGCCAACCACTGTCAATCACTTCTCCTACTCTAAAAATATTTTGTCAACAATTGTAATGACTTTGCCAACCACTGTTTATCACTTATCCGACCTCTAAAAATGACTTTGCCCAACAATTGTAATGACTTTGCCAACACTGTTAATCACTTATCGTCCTCTAAAAATGTCTTTTCCAAACAACTGAAAGACTTGCCAACCACTGTTAATCACTTACCGACCTCTAAAAATAACTTTGCCCAACAATTGTAATGACTTTTCCAACCACTGTCAATCCCTTATTGACCTCTAAAAATGACATTGCCCAAAAATTGTAATGACTTTGCCAACCACAGTTAATCACTTATCGACCTCTAAAAATGACTTTGCCCAACAATTGTAATGACTTTCCAACCACTGTTAATCACTTATCCGACCTCTAAAAATGACTTTGCCCAACAATTGTAATGACTTTGCCAAACCACTGTTATCACTTATCCGAACTCTAAAAAATGACTTGCCAACAATTGTAATGACTTGCAACCACTTTTAATCACTTATCCGATCTCTAGAAAAAGACTTTGCCCAACAATTAAAATGTTATGCCAACCACTGTTAACCACTTACCCGACCTCTAAAATGACTTTGCCCAACAATTGTAATGACTTTGCCAACCACTGTTAATCACTTATCCGACCTCTAAAAATGACTTTTCCAAACAACAACTGAAATGACTTTGCCAACCGCTATTAATCACTTATCCGACCTCTAAAAATAACTTTGCCCAATAATTGTAATGACTTTGCCAACCACTGTCAATCATTATCCGACCTCTAAAAATGACTTTTCCCAACAACTGAAATGAATTTGCCAACCACTGTAATCACTTATCCGACCTCTAGAAATGACTTTGCATCAATTGTAAGACTTTGCCAACCACTTTCTCACTTACCCGACTCTAAAAATGACTTTGCCCAAATTGACTGTGCCCAACAATTGTAATGACTTTGCCAACCACTGTCAATCACTTCTCCTACCTCTAAAAATGACTTTGCCCAACAATTGTAATGACTTTGCCAACCACTATAATCACTTATCCGATCCTAGAAATGACTTGCCCCATCAATTGTAATGACTTGCCAACCACTTTCAATCACTTACCCGACCTCTAAAAATGACTTTGCCCAACAATTGTAATGACTTTCCAACCACTGTTAATCACTAATCCGACCTCTAAAAATGACTTTGCCCAACAATTGTAATGACTTGCCAACCAGTAACCACTTATCCAACCTCTAAAAATGACTTTGCCCATCAATGTAATGACTTTGCCAAGCACTTTCAAACTTATCCGACTCTAAAAATGACTTTGACCACAATTGTAATGACTTTTCACCACTGTTAATCACTTATCCGACCTCTAAAATGACTTTGCCCAAACAATTGTAATGACTTTGCCAACCACTGTTATCACTTATCCGACTCTAAAAATGACTTTGCCCAACAATTGTAATGACTTTGCCAACCACTGTTTATCACTTACGACCTCTAAAAATGACTGTGCCCAAACAATTGTAATGACTTTGCCAACCACTGTTAACACTTATCCGACCCCTAAAAATGACTTTTCCCAACAACTAAAATGACTTTGCCAACCACTGTTAATCACTTACCGACCTCTAAAAATGACTTTTGCCCACAATTGTAATGACTTTTCCAACCCTGTCAATTACTATCCGACCTCTAAAAATGACTTTGCCCAACAATTGTAATGACTTTGCCAACCACTGTTAATCACTTATCCGACCTCTAAAAATATTTTGCTCAACAATTGTAATGACTTTCCCAACCACTGTTTATCACTTATCCGACCTCTAAAAATGACTTTGCCCAACAATTGTAAGACTTTGCCAACATGTTAATCACTTATCAGTCCTCTAAAAATGACTTCCAAACAACAGAAATGACTTAGCCAACCACTGTTAATCACTTAACCGACCTCTAAAAATGACTTTTGCCCACAATTGTAATGACCTTCCAACCACTGTTAATCACTAAACCGACCTCTTAAAATGACTTTTGCCCACAATTGTAATGACTTTTCCAACCACTGTCAATTACTTATCCGACTCTAAAAATGACTTGCCCAAACAATTGTAATGACTTTGCCAACCACTGTTAATCACTTATCCGACCTCTAAAAATTATTTGCTCAACAATTGTAATGACTTTGCCAACCACTATTTATCACTTATCCGACCTCTAAAAATGACTTGCCCATCAATTGTAATGACTTTGCCAACCCTTTCAATCACTTACCCGACCTCTAAAAATGACTTTGCCCAACAATTGTAATGACTTTTCCAACCACTGTTAATCACTTATCCGACCTCTAAAAATGACTTTGCCCAACAATTTAATGACTTTGCCAACCACTGTTAATCACTTATCCAACCTCTAAAAATGACTTTGCCCAACAAATTGTATTGACCTTTCCAACACTGTTAATCACTTAACGACCCTAAAAAGGACTTTTGCCCACAATTGTAATGACTTTTCAACCACTGTCAATACTTATCGACCTCTAAAAATGACTTTGACCAACAATTGAATGACTTTGCCAAACCACTGTTAATCATTATCCGACCTCAAAATTATTTTGCTCAACAATTGTAATGACTTTGCCAACCACTGTTTATCACTTATCCGACCTCTAAAAATGACTTTGCCCAAACAATTGTAATGACTTTGCCAACCACTGTTAACCACTTATCCAACCTCTAAAAATGACTTTGCCCATCAATGTAAGACTTTGCAAGCACTTTCAATCACTTATCCGACCTCTAAAAATGACTTGACCAACAATTGTAATGACTTTTCAACCACTGTTAATCACTTATCCGACCTCTAAAAATGACTTTGCCCAACAATTGTAATGACTTTGCCAACCACTGTTAATCACTTATCCGAACTCTAAAATGACTTTTCCAAACAACTGAAATGAATTGCCAACCACTGTTAATCACTTATCGACCTCTAGAAATGACTTGCCATCAATTGTAATGACTTTGCCACCACTTTCAATCACTTACCCGACCTCTAAAAATGACTTTGCCCAACAATTGTAATGACTTGCCCAACAATTGTAATGACTTTGCCGACACCACTGTCAATCACTTCTCTACCTCTAAAATGACTTTGCCCAACAATTGTAATGACTTTGCCAACCACTATTAATCACTTATCGATCTCTAGAAATGACTTTGCCATCAATTGTAATGACTTGCCACCACTGTTAATCACTTACCGACCTCTAAAAATGACTTTGCCAAAATTGTAATGACTTTGCCAACCACTGTAATCACTTATCCGAACTCTAAAAATGACTTTGCCCAACAATGTAATGACTTGCCAACCACTGTTTATCATTATCCGACCTCTAAAAATGACTTTGCCCAACAATTGTAATGACTTTGCCAACCACTGTTAATCATTATCCGACCCCTAAAAAATGACTTTTCCCACAACTAAATGACTTGCCAACCACTGTTAATCACTTACCCGACCTCTAAAAGACTTTGCCAACAATTGTAATGATTTGCCAACCACTGTAATCACTTATCCGACCTCTAAAAATTTTGCTCAACAATTGTAATGACTTGCCAACCACTGTTTATCACTTATCCGACCTCTAAAAATGACTTTGCCCAACAATTGTAATGACTTTTCCAACCACTGTTAATCACTTATCCGACCTCTAAAATGACTTTGCCCAACAATTGTAATGACTTTGCCAACCACAGTAATCACTTATCCGACCTCTAAAAATGACTTTGCCCAACAATTGTAATGACTTTGCCAACCACTGTCAATCACTTATCCGACCTCTAAAAATGACTTTCCCAACAACTGAAATGAATTGCCAACCACTGTTAATCACTTATCCGACCTCTAGAAATGACTTGCCATCAATGTAATAACTTTGCCCAACAATTGTAATGACTTGCCGACCACTGTCAATCTTCTCCTACCTCAAAAATGACTTTGCCCAACAATTGTAATGACTTGCCAACCACTATATCACTTATCCGATCTCTAGAAATGACTTTGCCCAACAATTGTAATGACTTTGCCAACCACTGTTAATCACTTATCCGACCTCTAAAATGACTTTGCCCAACAATTGTAATGACTTTGCCAACCACTGTAATCACTTATCCGAACTCTAAAAATGACTTTGCCCAACAATTGTAATGACTTTGCCAACCACTGTTATCACTTATCCGACCTCTAAAAATGACTTTGCCAACAATTGTAATGACTTTGCCAACCATGTTAATACTTATCCGACCCCTAAAAATGACTTTCCCAACAACTAAAATGACTTTGCCAACCACTGTTAATCACTTACCCGACCTCTAAAAATGACTTTGCCCAACAATTGTAATGACTTTGCCCAACAATTGTAATGACTTTGCCGACCACTGTCAATCACTTCTCCTACCTCTAAAAATGACTTTGCCCAACAATTGTAATGACTTTGCCAACCACTATTAATCACTTATCCGATCTCTAGAAATGACTTTGCCCATCAATTGTAATGACTTTGCCAAACCACTTTCAATCACTTACCCGACCTCTAAAAATGACTTTGCCCAACAATTGTAATGACTTTCCAACCACTGTTAATCACTTATCCGACCTCTAAAAATGACTTTGCCCAACAATTGTAATGACTTTGCCAACCACTGTTAATCACTTATCCGAACTCTAAAAATGACTTTGCCCAACAATTGTAATGACTTTGCCAACCACTGTTTATCACTTATCCGACCTCTAAAAATGACTTTGCCCAACAATTGTAATGACTTTGCCAACCACTGTTAATCACTTATCCGACCCCTAAAAATGACTTTCCCAACAACTAAAATGACTTTGCCAACCACTGTTAATCACTTAACCGACCTCTAAAATGACTTTTGCCCACAATTGTAATGACTTTTCCAACCACTGTCAATACTTATCCGACCTCTAAAAAGGACTTTGCCCAACAATTGTAATGACTTTGCCAACCACTGTAATCACTTATCCGACCTCTAAAAATTATTTTGCTCAACAATTGTAATGACTTTGCCAACCACTGTTTATCACTTATCCGACCTCTAAAATGACTTTGCCCAACAATTGTAATGACTTTGCCAACCACTGTTAATCACTTATCCGTCCTCTAAAATGACTTTTCCAAACAACTGAAATGACTTTGCCAACCACTGTTAATCACTTAACCGACCTCTAAAAATGACTTTTTGCCCACAATTGTAAGACCTTTCCAACCACTGTTAATCACTTAACCGACCTCTAAAATGACTTTTGCCCACAATTGTAATGACTTTTCCACCCACTGTCAATTACTTATCCGACCTCTAAAATGACTTTGCCCAACAATTGTAATGACTTTGCCAACCACTGTTAATCACTTATCCGACCCTCTAAAAATTATTTTGCTCAACAATTGTAATGACTTTGCAACCACTGTTAATCACTTATCCGTCCTCTAAAAATGACTTTTCCAAACAACTGAAATGACTTTGCCAACCACTGTTAATCACTTAACCGACCTCTAAAAATGACTTTTGCCCACAATTGTAATGACCTTTCCAACACTGTTAATCACTTAACCGACCTCTAAAAATGACTTTTGCCCACAATTGTAATGACTTTTCCAACCACTGTCAATTACTTATCCGACCTCTAAAAATGACTTTGCCCAACAATTGTAATGACTTTGCCAACCACTGTTAATCACTTATCCGACCTCTAAAAATTATTTTGCTCAACAATTGTAGTGACTTGCCAACCACTGTTAATCACTTATCCGTCCTCTAAAAATGACTTTGCCCAACAATTGAAATGACTTGCCAACCACTATTAATCACTTATCCGATCTCTAGAAATGACTTTGCCCATCAATTGTAATGACTTTGCCAACCACTTTCAATCACTTACCCGACCTCTAAAAATGACTTTGCCCAACAATTGTAATGACTTTTCCAACCAATGTTAATCACTTATCCGACCTCTAAAAATGACTTTGCCCAACAATTGTAATGACTTTGCCAACCACTGTTAATCACTTATCCAACCTCTAAAAATGACTTTGCCCATCAATTGTAATGACTTTGCCAACCACTTTCAATCACTTATCCGACCTCTAAAAATGACTTTGACCAACAATTGTAATGACTTTTTCAACCACTGTTAATCACTTATCCGACCTCTAAAAATGACTTTGCCCAACAATTGTAATGACTTTGCCAACCACTGTTAATCACTTATCCGAACTCTAAAATGACTTTGCCCAACAATTGTAATGACTTTGCCAACCACTGTTTATCACTTATCCGACCTCTAATAATGACTTTGCCCAACAATTGTAATGACTTTGCCAACCACTGTTAATCACTTATCCGACCCCTAAAAATGACGTTTCCCAACAACTAAAATGACTTTGCCAACCACTGTTAATCACTTAACCGACCTCTAAAAATGACTTTTTGCCCACAATTGTAATGACTTTTCCAACCAATGTCAATTACTTATCCGACCTCTAAAAATGACTTTGCCCAACAATTGTAATGACTTTGCCAACCACTGTTAATCACTTATCCGACCTCTAAAAATTATTTTGCTCAACAATTGTAATGACTTTGCCAACCACTGTTTATCACTTATCCGACCTCTAAAAATGACTTTGCCCAACAATTGTAATGACTTTGCCAACCACTGTTAATCACTTATCCGTCCTCTAAAAATGACTTTTCCAAACAACTGAAATGACTTTGCCAACCACTGTTAATCACTTAACCGACCTCAAAAAATGACTTTTTCCCACAATTGTAATGACCTTTCCAACCACTGTTAATCACTTAACCGACCTCTAAAATGACTTTTGCCCACAATTGTAATGACTTTTCCAACCACTGTCAATTACTTATCCGACCTCTAAAAATGACTTTGCCCAACAATTGTAATGACTTTGCCAACCACTGTTAATCACTTATCGACCTCTAAAAATTATTTTGCTCAACAATTGTAATGACTTTGCCAACCACTGTTTATCACTTATCCGACCTCTAAAAATGACTTTGCCCAACAATTGTAATGACTTTGCGAACCACTGTTAATCACTTATCCGTCCTCTAAAAATGACTTTGACCAACAATTGTAATGACTTTTTCAACCACTGTTAATCACTTATCCGACCTCTAAAAATGACTTTGCCCAACAATTGTAATGACTTTGCCAACACTGTTAATCACTTATCCGAACTCTAAAAATGACTTTGCCCAACAATTGTAATGACTTTGCCAACCACTGTTTATCACTTATCCGACCTCTAAAAATGACTTTGCCCAACAATTGTAATGACTTTGCCAACCACTGTTAATCACTTATCCGACCCCCTAAAAATGACTTTTCCCAACAACTAAAATGACTTTGCCAACCACTGTTAATCACTTAACCGACCTCTAAAAATGACTTTTGCCCACAATTGTAATGACTTATCCAGCCACTGTCAATTACTTATCCGACCTCTAAAATGACTTTGCCCAACAATTGTAATGACTTTGCCAACCACTGTTAATCACTTATCCGACCTCTAAAAATTATTTTGCTCAACAATTGTAATGACTTTGCCAACCACTGTTTATCACTTATCTGACCTCTAAAAATGACTTTGCCCAACAATTGTAATGACTTTGCCAACCACTGTTAATCACTCATCCGTCCTCTAAAAATGACTTTTCCAAACAACTGAAATGACTTTGCCAACCACTGTTAATCACTTAACCGACCTCTAAAAATGACTTTTGCCCACAATTGTAATGACCTTTCCAACCACTGTTAATCACTTAACCGACCTCTAAAAATGACTTTGCCCAACAATTGTAATGACTTTTCCAACCACTGTTAATCACTTATCCGACCTCTAAAAATGACTTTGCCCAACAATTGTAATGACTTTGCCAACCACTGTTAATCACTTATCCAACCTCTAAAAATGACTTTGCCCAACAATTGTAATGACTTTGCCAACCACTGTTTATCACTTATCCGACCTCTAAAAATGACTTTTGCCCACAATTGTAATGACTTGCCAACCACTGTTAATCACTTATCCGTCCTCTAAAAATGACTTTGCCCAACAATTGTAATGACTTTGCCAACCACTATTAATCACTTATCCGATCTCTAGAAATGACTTTGCCCATCAATTGTAATGACTTTGCCAACCACTTTCAATCACTACCCGACCTCTAAAAATGACTTTGCCCAACAATTGTAATGACTTTTCCAACCACTGTTAATCACTTATCCGACCTCTAAAAATGACTTTGCCCAACAATTGTAATGACTTTGCCAACCACTGTTAATCACTTATCCAACCTCTAAAAATGACTTTGCCCAACAATTGTAATGACTTTGCCAACCACTTTCAATCACTTATCCGACCTCTAAAAATGACTTTGACCAACAATTGTAATGACTTTTTCAACCACTGTTAATCACTTATCCGACCTCTAAAAATGACTTTGCCCAACAATTGTAATGACTTTGCCAACCACTGTTAATCACTTATCCGAACTCTAAAAATGACTTTGCCCAACAATTGTAATGCCTTTGCAACCACTGTTTATCACTTATCCGTCCTCTAAAAATGACTTTGCCCAACAATTGTAATGACTTTGCCAACCACTGTTAATCACTTATCCGACCTCTAAAAATTATTTTGCTCAACAATTGTAATGACTTTGCCAACCACTGTTTATCACTTATCTGACCTCTAAAAATGACTTTGCCCAACAATTGTAATGACTTTGCCAACCACTGTTAATCACTTATCCGACCTCTAAAAATTATTTTGCTCAACAATTGTAATGACTTTGCCAACCACTGTTTATCACTTATCTGACCTCTAAAAATGACTTTGCCCAACAATTGTAATGACTTTGCCAACCACTGTTAATCACTCATCCGTCCTCTAAAATGACTTTTCCAAACAACTGAAATGACTTTGCCAACCACTGTTAATCACTTAACCGACCTCTAAAAATGACTTTTGCCCACAATTGTAATGACCTTTCCAACCACTGTTAATCACTTAACCGACCTCTAAAAATGACTTTGCCCAACAATTGTAATGACTTTTCCAACCACTGTTAATCACTTATCCGACCTCTAAAAATGACTTTGCCCAACAATTGTAATGACTTTGCCAACCACTGTTAATCACTTATCCAACCTCTAAAATGACTTTGCCCAACAATTGTAATGACTTTGCCAACCACTGTTTATCACTTATCCGACCTCTAAAAATGACTTTGCCCAACAATTGTAATGACTTTGCCAACCACTGTTAATCACTTATCCGTCCTCTAAAAATGACTTTGCCCAACAATTGTAATGACTTTGCCAACCACTATTAATCACTTATCCGATCTCTAGAAATGACTTTGCCCATCAATTGTAATGACTTTGCCAAACACTTTCAATCACTTACCCGACCTCTAAAAATGACTTTGCCCAACAATTGTAATGACTTTTCCAACCACTGTTAATCACTTATCCGACCTCTAAAAATGACTTTGCCCAACAATTGTAATGACTTTGCCAACCACTGTTAATCACTTATCCAACCTCTAAAATGACTTTGCCCATCAATTGTAATGACTTTGCCAACCACTTTCAATCACTTATCCGACCTCTAAAATGACTTTGACCAACAATTGTAATGACTTTTTCAACCACTGTTAATCACTTATCCGACCTCTAAAATGACTTTGCCCAACAATTGTAATGACTTTGCCAACCACTGTTAATCACTTATCCGAACTCTAAAAATGACTTTGCCCAACAATTGTAATGACTTTGCCAACCACTGTTTATCACTTATCCGTCCTCTAAAAATGACTTTGCCCAACAATTGTAATGACTTTGCCAACCACTGTTAATCACTTATCCGACCCCTAAAAATGACGTTTCCCAACAACTAAAATGACTTTGCCAACCACTGTTAATCACTTAACCGACCTCTAAAAATGACTTTTGCCCACAATTGTAATGACTTTTCCAACCAATGTCAATTACTTATCCGACCTCTAAAAATGACTTTGCCAACAATTGTAATGACTTTGCCAACCACTGTTAATCACTTATCCGACCTCTAAAAATTATTTTGCTCAACAATTGTAATGACTTTGCCAACCACTGTTTATCACTTATCCGACCTCTAAAAATGACTTTGCCCATCAATTGTAATGACTTTGCCAACCACTGTTAATCACTTATCCGTCCTCTAAAATGACTTTTCCAAACAACTGAAATGACTTTGCCAACCACTGTTAATCACTTAACCGACCTCTAAAAATGACTTTTGCCCACAATTGTAATGACCTTTCCAACCACTGTTGATCACTTAACCGACCTCTAAAAATGACTTTTGCCCACAATTGTAATGACTTTTCCAACCACTGTCAATTACTTATCCGACCTCTAAAAATGACTTTGCCCAACAATTGTAATGACTTTGCCAACCACTGTTAATCACTTATCCGACCTCTAAAAATTATTTTGCTCAACAATTGTAATGACTTTGCCAACCACTGTTTATCACTTATCCGACCTCTAAAAATGACTTTGCCCAACAATTGTAATGACTTTGCCAACCACTCTTAATCACTTATCCGTCCTCTAAAAATGACTTTTCCAAACAACTGAAATGACTTTGCCAACCACTGTTAATCACTTATCCGACCTCAAAAAATAACTTTGCCCAATAATTGTAATGACTTTGCCAACCACTGTTTATCACTTATCCGACCTCTAAAAATGACTTTTCCAAACAACTGAAATGACTTTGCCAACCACTTTTAATCACTTATCCGACCTCTAAAAATGATTTTGCCCAACAATTAAAATGTTTTTTCCAACCACTGTAATCACTTACCCGACCTCTAAAAATGACTTTGCCCAACAATTGTAATCACTTTGCCAACCACTGTTTATCACTTATCCGACCTCTAAAAATGACTTTGCCCAACAATTGTAATGACTTTGCCAACCACTGTTAATCACTTATCCGACCTCTAAAAATAACTTTGCCCAATAATTGTAATGACTTTGCCAACCACTGTTAATCACTTAACCAACCTCTAAAAATGACTTTTGCCCACAATTGTAATGACTTTTCCAACCACTGTTAATCACTTATCCGACCTCTAAAAATGACTTTTCCCAACAACTGAAATGACTTTGTCAACCACTTTTAATCACTTATCCGACCTCTTAAAATGACTTTGCCCAACAATTAAAATGTTTATGCCAACCACTGTTAACCACTTACCCGACCTCTAAAAATGACTTTGCCCAACAATTGTAATGACTTTGGCAACCACTGTTAATCACTTATCCGACCTCTAAAAATGACTTTTCAAAACAACTGAAATGACTTTGCCAACCACTGTTAATCACTTAACCGACCTCTAAAAATGACTTTTGCCCACAATTGTAATGACCTTTCCAACCACTGTCAATTACTTATCCGACCTCTAAAAATGACTTTGCCCAACAATTGTAATGACTTTGCCAACCACTGTTAATCACTTATCCGACCTCTAAAAATTATTTTGCTCAACAATTGTAATGACTTGCCAACCACTGTTTATCACTTATCCGACCTCTAAAAATGACTTTGCCCAACAATTGTAATGACTTTGCCAACCACTGTTAATCACTTATCCGACCTCTAAAAATGACTTTTCCCAACAACTGAAATGACTTTGCCAACCACTTTTAATCACTTATCCGACCTCTAAAAATGACTTTGCCCAACAATTAAAATGTTTTTGCCAGCCACTGTTAATCACTTACCCGACCTCTAAAAATGACTTTGCCCAACAATTGTAATCACTTTGCCAACCACTGTTAATCACTTATCCGACCTCTATAAATAACTTTTCCAAACAACTGAAATGACTTTGCCAACCACTGTCAATCACTTATCCGAACTCTAAAAATGACTTTGCCCAACAATTGTAATGACTTTTCCAACCACTGTCAATCACTTATCTGACCTCTAAAAATGACATTGCCCAAAAATTGTAATGACTTTGCCAACCACTGTTAATCACTTATCCGACCTCTAAAAATGACTTTGCCCAACAATTGTAATGACTTTGCCAACCAATGTTAATCACTTAACCGACCTCTAAAAATGACTTTTGCCCACAATTGTAATGACCTTTCCAACCACAGTCAATTACTTATCCGACCTCTAAAAATGACTTTGCCCAACAATTGTAATGACTTTGCCAACCACTGTCAATCACTTACCCGACCTCTAAAAATGATTTTGCCCAACAATTGTAATGACTTTGCCAACCACTGTCAATCACTTATCCGACCTCTAAAAATGACTTTTCCCAACAACTGAAATGAATTTGCCAACCCACTGTTAATCACTTATCCGACCTCTAGAAATGACTTTGCCCATCAATTGTAATGACTTTGCCAACCACTTTCAATCACTTACCCGACCTCTAAAAATGACTTTGCCCAACAATTGTAATGACTTTGCCCAACAATTGTAATGACTTTGCCGACCACTGTCAATCACTTCTCCTACCTCTAAAAATGACTTTGCCCAACAATTGTAATGACTTTGCCAACCAATGTTAATCACTTAACCGACCTCTAAAAATGACTTTTGCCCACAATTGTAATGACCTTTCCAACCACTGTCAATTACTTATCCGACCTCTAAAAATGACTTTGCCCATCAATTGTAATGACTTTGCCAACCACTTTCAATCACTTACCCGACCTCTAAAAATGACTTTGCCCAACAATTGTAATGACTTTGCCAACCACTGTCAATCACTTATCCGACCTCTAAAAATGACTTTTCCCAACAACTGAAATGAATTTGCCAACCACTGTTAATCACTTATCCGACCTCTAGAAATGACTTTGCCCATCAATTGTAATGACTTTGCCAACCACTTTCAATCACTTACCCGACCTCTAAAAATGACTTGCCCAACAATTGTAATGACTTTGCCCAACAATTGTAATGACTTTGCCGACCACTGTCAATCACTTCTCCTACCTCTAAAAATGACTTTGCCCAACAATTGTAATGACTTTGCCAACCACTATTAATCACTTATCCGATCTCTAGAAATGACTTTGCCCATCATTTGTAATGACTTTGCCAACCACTGTTAATCACTTATCCGACCTCTAAAATGACTTTGCCCAACAATTGTAATGACTTTTGCCAACCACTGTTAATCACTTATCCGAACTCTAAAAATGACTTTGCCCAACAATTGTAATGACTTTGCCAACCACTTTCAATCACTTACCCGACCTCTAAAAATGACTTTGCCCAACAATTGTAATGACTTTGCCAAACACTGTTAATCACTTATCCGACCCCTTAAAATGACTTTTCCCAACAACTAAAATGACTTTGCCAACCACTGTAAATCACTTACCCGACCTCTAAAAATGACTTTGCCCAACAATTGTAATGACTTTGCCCAACAATTGTAATGACTTTGCCGACCACTGTCAATCACTTCTCCTACCTCTAAAAATGACTTTGCCCAACAATTGTAATGACTTTGCCAACCACTATTAATCACTTATCCGATCTCTAGAATTGACTTTGCCCATCAATTGTAATGACTTTGCCAACCACTTTCAATCACTTACCCGACCTCTAAAAATGACTTTGCCCAACAATTGTAATGACTTTTCCAACCACTGTTAATCACTTATCCGACCTCTAAAAATGACTTTGCCCAACAATTGTAATGACTTTGCCAACCACTGTTAATCACTTATCCAACCTCTAAAATGACTTTGCCCATCAATTGTAATGACTTTGCCAACCACTTTCAATCACTTATCCGACCTCTAAAAATGACTTTGCCCAACAATTGTAATGACTTTGCCAACCACTGTTAATCACTTATCCGACCTCTAAAAATGACTTTGCCCAACAATTGTAATGACTTTTCCAACCACTGTCAATTACTTATCCGACCTCTAAAAATGACTTTGCCCAACAATTGTAATGACTTTACCAACCACTGTTAATCACTTATCCGACCTCTAAAAATTATTTTGCTCAACAATTGTAATGACTTTGCCAACCACTGTTTATCACTTATCCGACCTCTAAAAATGACTTTGCCCAACAATTGTAATGACTTTGCCAACCACTGTTAATCACTTATCCGTCCTCTAAAAATGACTTTTCCAAACAACTGAAATGACTTTGCCAACCACTGTTAATCACTTAACCGACCTCTAAAAATGACTTTTGCCCACAATTGTAATGACCTTTCCAACCACTGTTAATCACTTAACCGACCTCTAAAAATGACTTTTGCCCACAATTGTAATGACTTTTCCAACCACTGTCAATTACTTATCCGACCTCTAAAAATGACTTTGCCCAACAATTGTAATGACTTTGCCAACCACTGTTAATCACTTATCCGACCTCTAAAAATTATTTTGCTCAACAATTGTAATGACTTTGCCAACCACTGTTTATCACTTATCCGACCTCTAAAAATGACTTTGCCCAACAATTGTAATGACTTTGCCAACCACTGTTAATCACTTATCCGTCCTCTAAAAATGACTTTGCCCAACAATTGTAATGACTTTGCCAACCACTATTAATCACTTATCCGATCTCTAGAAATGACTTTGCCCATCAATTGTAATGACTTTGCCAACCACTTTCAATCACTTACCCGACCTCTAAAAATGACTTTGCTCAACAATTGTAATGACTTTTCCAACCACTGTTAATCACTTATCCGACCTCTAAAAATGACTTTGCCCAACAATTGTAATGACTTTGCCAACCACTGTTAATCACTTATCCAACCTCTAAAAATGACTTTGCCCAACAATTGTAATGACTTTTTCAACCACTGTTAATCACTTATCCGACCTCTAAAAATGACTTTGCCCAACAATTGTAATGACTTTGCCAACCACTGTTAATCACTTATCCGAACTCTAAAAATGACTTTGCCCAACAATTGTAATGACTTTGCAAACCACTGTTATCACTTATCCGACCTCTAAAAATGACTTTGCCCAACAATTGTAATGGCTTTGCCAACCACTGTTAATCACTTATCCGACCCCTAAAAATGACTTTTCCCAACAACTAAAATGACTTTGCCAACCACTGTTAATCACTTAACCGACCTCTAAAAATGACTTTTGCCCACAATTGTAATGACTTTTCCAACCACTGTCAATTACTTATCCGACCTCTAAAAATGACTTTGCCCAACAATTGTAATGACTTTGCCAACCACTGTTAATCACTTATCCGTCCTCTAAAAATGACTTTTCCAAACAACTGAAATGACTTTGCCAACCACTGTTAATCACTTAACCGACCTCTAAAAATGACTTTTGCCCACAATTGTAATGACCTTTTCCAACCACTGTTAATCACTTAACCGACCTCTAAAAATGACTTTTGCCCACAATTGTAATGACTTTTCAACCACTGTCAATTACTTATCCGACCTCTAAAAATGACTTTGCCCAACAATTGTAATGACTTTGCCAACCACTGTTAATCACTTAACCGACCTCTAAAAATGACTTTTGCTCACAATTGTAATGACTTTTCCAACCACTGTCAATTACTTATCCGACCTCTAAAAATGACTTTGCCCAACAATTGTAATGACTTTGCCAACCACTGTTAATCACTTATCCGACCTCTAAAATTATTTTGCTCAACAATTGTAATGACTTTGCCAACCACTGTTTATCACTTATCCGACCTCTAAAAATGACTTTGCCCAACAATTGAAATGACTTTGCCAACCACTGTTAATCACTTATCCGTCCTCTAAAAATGACTTTTCCAAACAACTGAAATGACTTGCCAACCACTGTTAATCACTTATCCGACCTCAAAAATAAACTTTGCCAAATAATTGTAATGACTTTGCCAACCACTGTTTATCACTTATCCGACCTCTAAAAATGACTTTTCCAAACAACTGAAATGACTTTGCCAACCACTTTTAATCACTTATCCGACCTCTAAAATGATTTTGCCCAACAATTAAAATGTTTTTGCCAACCACTGTTAATCACTTACCCGACCTCTAAAAATGACTTTGCCCAACAATTGTAATCACTTTGCCAACCACTGTTTATCACTTATCCGACCTCTAAAAATGACTTTGCCCAACAACTGAAATGACTTTGCCAACCACTGTTAATCACTATCCGTCCTCTAAAAATGACTTTTCCATACAACTGAAATGACTTTGCCAACCACTGTTAATCACTTAACCGACCTCTAAAAATGACTTTTGCCCACAATTGTAATGACCTTTCCAACCACTGTTAATCACTTAACCGACCTCTAAAAATGACTTTTGCCCACAATTGTAATGACTTTTCCAACCACTGTCAATTACTTATCCGACCTCTAAAAATGACTTTGCCCAACAATTGTAATGACTTTGCCAACCACTGTTAATCACTTATCCGACCTCTAAAAATTATTTTGCTCAACAATTGTAATGACTTTGCCAACCACTGTTTATCACTTATCCGACCTCTAAAAATGACTTTGCCCAACAATTGTAATGACTTTGCCAACCACTGTTAATCACTTATCCGTCCTCTAAAAATGACTTTTCCAAACAACTGAAATGACTTTGCCAACCACTGTTAATCACTTATCCGACCTCAAAAAATAACTTTGCCCAATAATTGTAATGACTTTGCCAACCACTGTTTATCACTTATCCGACCTCTAAAAATGACTTTTCCAAACAACTGAAATGACTTTGCAAACCACTTTAATCACTTATCCGACCTCTAAAAATGATTTTGCCCAACAATTAAAATGTTTTTGCCAACCACTGTTAATCACTTACCCGACCTCTAAAAATGACTTTGCCCAACAATTGTAATCACTTTGCCAACCACTGTTTATCACTTATCCGACCTCTAAAAATGACTTTGCCCAACAATTGTAATGACTTTGCCAACCACTGTTAATCACTTATCCGACCTCTAAAAATAACTTTGCCCAATAATTGTAATGACTTTGCCAACCACTGTTAATCACTTAACCAACCTCTAAAAATGACTTTTTGCCCACAATTGTAATGACTTTTCCAACCACTGTTAATCACTTATCCGACCTCTAAAAATGACTTTCCCAACAACTGAAATGACTTTGTCAACCACTTTTAATCACTTATCCGACCTCTTAAAATGACTTTGCCCAACAATTAAAATGTTTATGCCAACCACTGTTAACCACTTACCCGACCTCTAAAAATGACTTTGCCCAACAATTGTAATGACTTTGCCAACCACTGTTAATCACTTATCCGACCTCTAAAAATGACTTTTCAAAACAACTGAAATGACTTTGCCAACCATTGTTAATCACTTATCCGACCTCTAAAAATAACTTTGCCCAATAATTGTAATGACTTTGCCAACCACTGTTAATCACTTAACCGACCTCTAAAAATGACTTTTGCCCACAATTGTAATGACCTTTCCAACCACTGTCAATTACTTATCCGACCTCTAAAAATGACTTTGCCCAGCAATTGTAATGACTTTGCCAACCACTGTTAATCACTTATCCGACCTCTAAAAATTATTTTGCTCAACAATTGTAATGACTTTGCCAACCACTGTTTATCACTTATCCGACCTCTAAAAATGACTTTGCCCAACAATTGTAATGACTTTGCCAACCACTTTTAATCACTTATCCGTCCTCTAAAATGACTTTTCCAAACAACTGAAATGACTTTGCCAACCACTGTTAATCACTTATCCGACCTCTAAAAATGACTTTGCCCAACAATTAAAATGTTTTTGCCAGCCACTGTTAATCACTTACCCGACCTCTAAAAATGACTTTGCCTAACAATTGTAATGACTCTGCCAACCACTGTTAATCACTTATCCGACCTCTAAAAATGACTTTGCCCATTAATTGTAATGACTTTTCCAACCACTGTTAATCACTTATCCGACCTCTAAAATGACTTTGCCCAACAATTGTAATGACTTTGCCAACCACTGTTAATCACTTATCCAACCTCTAAAAATGACTTTGCCCAAAAATTGTAATGACTTTGCCAACCACTGTTAATCACTAATCCGACCTCTAAAAATTATTTTTCTCAACAATTGTAATGACTTTGCCAACCACTTTCAATCACTTACCCGAACTCTAAAAATGACTTTGCCCATTAATTGTAATGACTTTGCCAACCACTGTTAATCACTTATCTGACCTCTAAAAATGACTTTGCCCAACAATTGTAATGACTCTGCCAACCATTGTTATTCACTTATCCGACCTCTAAAATGACTTTGCCCAACAATTGAAATGACTTTGCCAACCACTGTTAATCACTTATCCGACCTCTAAAAATGACTTTGCCCAACAATTGTAATGACTTTGCCAACCATTGTTATTCACTTATCCGACCTCTAAAATGACTTTGCCAACAATTGTAATGACTTTGCCAACCACTGTTAATCACTTATCCGAACTCTAAAAATGACTTTGCCCAACAATTGTATGACTTTGCCAACCACTGTTAATCACTTATCCGAACTCTAAAAATGACTTGCCCAACAATTGTAATGACTTTGCCCAACCACTGTTAATCACTTATCCGAACTCTAAAAATAACTTTGCCCAACAATTGTAATGACTTTGCCAACCACTGTTAATCACTTATCCGACCTCTAAAAATGACTTTGCCCACCAATTGTATGACTTGCCAACCACTGTCAATCACTTCTCCGACCTCTAAAATGACTTTGCCCAACAATTGTAATGACTTTGCCAACCACTGTAATCACTTATCCGACCTCTAAAAATGACTTTTCCCAACAACTGAAACGACTTTGCCAACCACTGTTAATCACTTATCCGACCTCTAAAAATGACTTTGCCCAACAATTGTAATGACTTGCCAACCACTGTTATCACTTATCCGACCTCTAAAAAATGACTTTGCCCAACAATTGTAATGACTTTGCCAACCATTGTTATTCACTATCCGACCTCGAAAAATGACTTTGCCAACAATTGTAATGACTTTGCCAACCACTGTTAATCACTTATCCGACCTCTAAAAATGACTTTGCCCAACAATTGTAATGACTTTGCCAACCATTGTTATTCACTTATCCGACCTCTAAAAATGACTTTGCCCAACAATTGTAATGACTTTGCCAACCACTTTTAATCACTTATCCGAACTCTAAAAATGACTTTGCCCCAACAATTGTAATGACTTTGCCAACCACTGTCAATCACTTCTCGACCTCTAAAAATGACTTTGCCCAACAATGTAATGACTTTGCCAACCACTGTAATCACTTATCCGACCTCTAAAAATGACTTTTCCCAACAACTGAAACGACTTTGCAACCACTTTTATCACTTATCCGACCTCTAAAAATGACTTTTCCCAACAACTGAAATGACTTTGTCAACCACTTTTAATCACTTATCCGACCTCTTAAAATGACTTGCCCAACAATTAAAATGTTCCACCCTGTAACCACTTACCGACCTCTAAAAATGACTTGCCCAACAATTGTAATGACTTGCCAACCACTGTTAATCACTTATCCGACCTCTAAAAATGACTTTTCAAAACAACTGAAATGACTTTGCCAACCATTGTTAATCACTTATCCGACTCTAAAAATAACTTGCCAATAATTGTAATGACTTTGCCAACCATGTTAATCACTTAACCGACCTCTAAAATGACTTTTGCCCACAATTGTAATGACCTTTCCAACCATGTTAATCACTTATCCGACCTCTAAAAATGACTTTGCCCAACAATTGTAATGACTTTTTCAACCACTGTTAATCACTTATCCGACCTCTAAAAATGACTTTGCCCAACAATTGTAATGATCTGCCAACCACTGTTAATCACTATCTGACCTCTAAAAATGACTTTGCCCAACAATTGTAATGACTTGCCAACCACTGTTAATCACTTATCCGACCTCTAAAATGATTTGCCCATTAATTGTAATGACTTTGCCAACCACTGTTAATCACTTATCTGACCTCTAAAAATGACTTTGCCAACAATTGTAATGACTCTGCCAACACTGTTAATCACTTATCTGACCTCTAAAAATGACTTGCCTAACAATTGTAATGACTCTGCCAACCACTGATAATCACTTATCCGACCTCTAAAAATGACTTTGCCCATTAATTGTAATGACTTTGCCAACCACTGTTAATCACTTATCCGACCTCTAAAAATGACTTTGCCCAACAATTGTAATGACTCTGCCAACCATGTTAATCACTTATCTGACCTCTAAAAATGACTTTGCCCAACAATTGTAATGACTTTTCCAACCACTGTTAATCACTTATCCGACCTCTAAAAATGACTTTGCCCAACAATTGTAATGACTTTTCAACCACTGTTAATCACTTATCCGACCTCTAAAAATGACTTTGCCCAACTTGTAATGACTTTGCCAACCACTGTTAATCACTTATCCGAACTCTAAAAATGACTTTGCCCAACAATTGTATGACTTTGCCAACCACTGTTAATCACTTATCCGAACACTAAAAATGACTTTCCCAACAACTGAAATGACTTTGTCAACCACTTTTAATCACTAATCCGACTCTTAAAATGACTTTGCCCAACAATTAAAATGTTTTTGCCAACAACTGTTAACCACTTACTCGACCTCTAAAAATGACTTTGCCCAACAATTGTAATGACTTTGCCAACCACTGTTAATCACCTATCCGACCTCTAAAAATGAATTTTCCAAACAACTGAAATGACTTTGCCAACCACTGTTAATCACTTATCCGACCTCTAAAAATAACTTTGCCCAATAATTGTAATGACTTGCCAACCACTGTTAATCACTTAACCAACCTCTAAAATGACTTTGCCACAATTGTAATGACTTTTCCAACGACTGTCATTTACTTATCCGACCTCTAAAAATGACTTTGCCCAACAATTGTAATGACTTTGCCAACACTGTTAATCACTTATCCGACCTTTAAAAATTATTTTGCTCAACAATTGTAATGACTTTGCAACCACTGTTTATCACTTATCCGACCTCTAAAAATGACTTGCCCAACAATTGTAATGACTTTGCCAACCACTGTTAATCACTTATCCGTCCTCTAAAAATGACTTTTCCAAACAACTGAAATGACTTTGCCAACCACTGTTAATCACTTATCCGACCTCTAAAAATAACTTTGCCCAATAATGTAATGACTTTGCCAACCGCTGTTAATCACTTATCCGACCTCTAAAAATGACTTTGCCCAACAATTAAAATGTTTTTGCCAACCACTGTTAATCACTTACCCGACCTTAAAAATGACTTTGCCCAACAATTGTAATGACTTTGCCAACCACTGTTATCACTTATCCGACTCTAAAAAAACTTTTCCCAACAACTGAAATGACTTTGCCAACCACTGTTAATCACTTATCCGAACTTATAAATGACTTTGCCCATCAATTGTATGACTTTGCCAGCCACTTTCAATCACTTATCTGACCTCTAAAATGACTTGCCCAACAATTGTAATGACTCTGCCAACCATTGTTATTCACTTATCCGACCTCTAAAAATGACTTTGCCCAACAATGTAATGACTTTGCCAACCACTGTTAATCACTTATCCGACCTCTAAAAATGACTTTGCCCAACAATTGAAATGACTTTGCCAACCATTGTATTCACTTATCGACCTCTAAAAATTACTTTGCCCAACAATTGTAATGACTTTGCCAACCACTGTTAATCACTTATCCGAACTCTAAAAATGACTTTGCCCAAAAATTGTAATGACTTTGCCAACCACTGTAATCACCTATCTGACCTCTAAAAATGACTTGCCCAACAATTGTAATGACTTTGCCAACCACTGTTAATCACTTATCCGACCTCTAAAAATGACTTTGCCCAACAATTGTAATGACTTGCCAACCACTGTTAATCACTTATCCGACCTCTAAAAATGACTTTGCCCAAAATTGTAATGACTTTGCCAACCACTGTTAATCACTATCTGACCTCTAAAAATGACTTTGCCCAACAATGTAATGACTTTGCCAACCATGTTATTACTTATCCGACCTCTAAAAATGACTTTGCCCAACAATTGTAATGACTTTGCCAACCACTGTTAATCACTTATCCGACCTCTAAAAATGACTTTGCCCAACAATTGTAATGACTTTGCCAACCATTGTTATTCACTTATCCGCCTCTAAAATTACTTTGCCAACAATTGTAATGAATTGCCAACCACTGTTAATCACTTATCCGAACTCTAAAAATAACTTTGCCCAATAATTGTAATGACTTGCCAACCACTGTTAATCACTAACCAACCTCTAAAAATGACTTTTGCCACAATTGTAAGACATTTCCAACGACTGTCATTTACTTATCCGACCTTTAAAAATTATTTTGCTCAACAATTGTAATGACTTTGCCAACCACTGTTTATCACTTATCCGACCTCTAAAAATGACTTTGCCCAACAATTGTAATGACTTGCCAACCACTGTTAATCACTTATCCGTCCTCTAAAAATGACTTTTCCAAACAACTGAAATGACTTTGCCACCACTGTTAATCATTCTCGACCTCTAAAAATGACTTGCCAACAATTGTTTTCACTTATCCGACCTTTAAAATTATTTTGCTCAACAATTGTAATGACTTTGCCAACCACTGTTAATCATATCTGACCTCTAAAAAGACTTTGCCCAACAATTGTAATGACTCTGCAACCATTGTTATTCACTATCCGACCTCTAAAATGACTTTGCCCAACATTGTAATGACTTTGCCAAACCACTGTTAATCACTTATCCGACCTCTAAAAATGACTTGCCCAACAATTGTAATGACTTTGCCAACCATTGTTATTCACTTATCCGACCTCTAAAAATTACTATGCCAACAATTGTAATGAATTTGCCACCACTGTTAATCACTTATCCGAACTCTAAAAATGACTTTGCCCAAAAATTGTAATGACTTTGCCAACCACGTTAATCACTTATCTGACCTCTAAAAATGACTTTGCCAACAATTGTAATGACTCTGCCAACCATTGTTATTCACTTATCCGACCTCTAAAAATGACTTTGCCCAACAATTGTAAGACTTTGCCAACCACTGTTAATCACTTACGACCTCTAAAAATGACTTTGCCCAACAATTGTAATGACTTGCCAACCATTGTTATTCACTTATCCGACCTCTAAAAATTACTTTGCCCAACAATGTAATGAATTTGCCAACCACTGTTAATCACTTATCCGACTTTAAAAATTATTTTGCTCAACAATTGTAATGACTTTGCCAACCACTGTTAATCATATTATCCGACCTTTAAAATTATTTTGCTCAACAATTGTAATGACTTGCCAACCACTGTTTATCATTATCCGACCTCTAAAATGACTTTGCCCAACAATTGTAATGACTTTGCCAACCACTGTTAATCACTTATCCGTCCTCTAAAAATGACTTTTCCAACAAATGAAATGACTTTGCCAACCACTGTTAATCACTTATCCGACCTTTAAAATTATTTTGCTCAACAATTGTAATGACTTTGCAACCACTGTTTATCACTTATCCGACCTCTAAAAATGACTTTGCCCAACAATTAAAATGTTTTTGCCAACCACTGTTAATCACTTACCCGACCTCTAAAAAGACTTTGCCCAACAATTGTAATGACTTTGCCAACACTGTTAATCACTTATCCGACCTTTAAAAAATTATTTTGCTCAACAATGTAATGACTTTGCCAACCACTGTTATCACTTATCCGACCTCCAAAAATGACTTTGCCCAACAATGTAATGACTTTGCCAACCAATGTTAATCACTTATCCGTCCTCTAAAAATGATTTTCCAAACAACTGAAATGACTTTGCCAACCACTGTAATCACTTATCCGACCTCTAAAAATAACTTTGCCAATAATTGTAATACTTTGCAACCGCTGTTAATCACTTATCCGACCTCTAAAAAGACTTTGCCCAACAATTAAAATGTTTTTGCCAACCACTGTTAATCACTTACCCGACCTCTAAAATGACTTTGCCCAACAATTGTAATGACTTTGCCAACCATGTTAATCACTTATCCGACCTCTAAAAATGACTTTGCCCAACAATTGTAATGACTTGCCACCATTGTATTCACTTATCCGACCTCTAAAAATTACTATGCCTCACAATTGTAATGAATTTGCCAACCACTGTTAATCACTTATCCGAACTCTAAAAATGACTTTGCCCAAAAATTGTAATGACTTTGCAAACCACTGTTATCACTTATCTGACCTCTAAAATGACTTTGCCCACAATTGTAATGACTCTGCCACCATTGTTATTCACTTATCCGACCTCTAAAATGACTTTGCCCAACAATTGTAATGACTTTGCCAACCACTGTTAATCACTTATCCGACCTCTAAAAATGACTTTGCCCAACAATTGTAATGACTTTGCCAACCATGTATTCACTTATCCGACCTCTAAAAATTACT
Organism: Brachionus asplanchnoidis; assembly: GCA_025491095.1. NCBI lineage: Eukaryota > Metazoa > Rotifera > Eurotatoria > Ploima > Brachionidae > Brachionus > Brachionus asplanchnoidis. The sequence continues at coordinate 2,164 of JAILYF010000335.1, read as the reverse complement.
TTGCCCAACAATTGTAATGAATTTGCCAACCACTTAATCACTTATCCGACCTTTAAAAATTATTTTGCTCAACAATTGTAATGACTTGCCAACCACTGTTAATCACTTATCCGACCTTTAAAATTATTTTGCTCAACAATTGTAATGACTTTGCAACCACTGTTTATCACTTATCCGACCTCTAAAATGACTTGCCCAACAATTGTAATGACTTTGCCAACCACTGTTAATCACTTATCCGTCCTCTAAAAATGACTTTTCCAACAACTGAAATGACTTTGCCAACCAGTTAATCACTTATCCGACCTTTAAAAATTATTTGCTCAACAATTGTAATGACTTTGCCAACCACTGTTTATCACTTATCCGACCTCTAAAAATGACTTGCCCAACAATTAAATGTTTTTGCCAACACTGTTAATCACTTACCCGACCTCTAAAAATGACTTGCCCAACAATTGTAATGACTTGCCAACCACTGTTAATCACTTATCCGACCTTTAAAAATTATTTTGCTCAACAATGGTAATGACTTGCCAACCACTGTTTACACTTATCCGACTCCAAAAAGGACTTTGCCCAACAATTGTAATGACTTGCCTACCAATGTTAATCACTTATAGCCCTCTAAAAATGACTTTTCCAAACAACTGAAATGACTTTGCAACCACTGTTAATCACTTATCCGACCTCTAAAAATAACTTTGCCCAATAATTGTAATGACTTTGCCAACCGCTGTTAATCACTTATCCGACCTCTAAAAATGACTTGCCCAACAATTAAAATGTTTTTGCCAACCACTGTTAATCCTTTCCCCGACCTCTAAAAAGGACTTTGCCAACAATTGTAATGACTTTGCCAACCACTGTTAATCACTTATCCGACACTAAAAACTGACTTTTCCCAACAATTATAATGACTTTGCCAACTACTTTTAATCACTAACGACCTCTTAAAATGACTTTGCCACAACAATTTAAATGTTTTTGCCAACCACTGTTAACGTTACTCAAGCTCTAAAAATGACTATGCCCAACATTGTAATGACTTTGCAACCACTTAATCACCTATCCGACCTCTAAAAATGACTTTCCAAACAACTGAAAGACTTGCCAACCACTGTTATCACTTACCGACCTCTAAAAATAATTTGCCAATTGTAAGACTTTGCCAACCACTGTTAATCATTACCAACCTCTAAAAATGACTTTTGCCCACAATTGTAATGACTTTCCAACGATGTCATTTACTTATCGACCTCTAAAAATGACTTTGCCCAACAATTGTAATGACTTTGCCAACCACTATTAATCACTATCCGATCTCTAGAAATGACTTTGCCCATCAATTGTAATGACTTTGCCAGCCACTTTCAATCACTTATCCGACCTTTAAAAATATTTTGCTCAACAATTGTAATGACTTTGCCAACCACTGTTTATCACTTATCCGACCTCTAAAAAGGACTTTGCCCAACAATTGTAATGACTTGCCAACCACTGTTAATTTCTTATCCGTCCTCTAAAAATGACTTTTCCAAACAACTGAAATGACTTTGCCAACCACTGTTAATCACTTATCCGACCTCTAAAAATAACTTTGCCCAATAATTGTAATGACTTGCCAACGTGTTAATCACTAATCCGACCTCTAAAAATGACTTTACCCAACAATTAAAATGTTTTTGCCAACCACTGTTAATCACTTACCGACCTCTAAAAATGACTTTGCCCACAATTGTAAGGACTTTGCCAACCACTGTTAATTATCCGATCTCTAGAAATGACTTTGCCCATCAATTGTAAGACTTTGCCAGCACTTTCAATCACTTACCCGACCTCTAAAAATGACTTTGTCCAACAATGTAATGACTTTGCCAACCACTATAATCACTTATCCGATCTCTAGAAATGACTTTGCCCATCAATTGAATGACTTTGCCAGCCACTTTCAATCACTTACCCGACCTCTAAAAATGACTTTGACCAACAATTGTAATGATTTTCAAACCACTGTTAATCACTTATCCGACCTCTAAAAATGACTTTGCCCGACAATTGTAATGACTTTGCCAACCATTGTTATTCACTATCCGACCTCTAAAAATTACTTTGCCCAACAATTGTAATGAATTTGCCAACCACTGTTAAACACTATCCGAAC